>PVIC010026961.1:0-24191 GCA_004025085.1 Thryonomys swinderianus
TATCCTAGCTGCTGAGTAGCTGCTGGGAAACCCAAACAGGAGCCTCTTCAATAATCCAGGAAAGTCAGGCGTGGTGGTTCACTCCTGTAATCCCGGCACTAGGGAAATTGAAGCAGGAGAATCACTGTGAGTTTCAGGCCAGCCTAGGCTACATACTGAGTGCAAGGCCAGCCTGTCTCAAAAACACTAATCACCATGGTCATCCAGGCAAGAGAGATAGTGGCGGGCCGGAGATTTAGCTCAGTGGTTCCGGTGCTTACCTGGCAAAGCCAAAGTCCCTAGTTCAATCCCGGGCAACCGCATACAGTACCAGGCGTGGTGACTCGCGCCCACCAATGATCAGTACCACACACCACAGTGCTGGGCGTGGTGGCTCACACCTGTAATCCCAGCACTTGGGAGGCCGAGACAGGAGGATTTCTGAGTTTGAGGCTTGCCTGGGTTACATAGTGAGCTCAGGGCCAGCCTGAACTACAAAGTGAGACCCTGTCTCAAAAAGAGAGGGAGGGAGGGAGAGAGAGATAGTGGCAGGGAGCAAAGCGGTGGAAATGGGGTGCCGGAAGCTCCGGGCGTCTGGAGGCGTTTCCAGGGCCGCACACTTGGACAGCCACCCGACCTCCTATCGAGGGGCGCTGCTCCTCCCCGCGGTGACCTGCGCCGCCCCTTCCTTCCAGCGTTGGCCCCCGACTTCCGGCAGAACCCAGTCAGGCGTCTGATCCCGGCGGCGCGGGGCGGTGAGGTCCGCATCGCCTGCCGGCCCCGGGCGGCGCCCAAGGCCACGATACTCTGGAGCAAAGGGACCGAGATCCTGGTCAACAGCAGCAGGTGCCGCCACCGCCCCACGCATGCGCTCTCCCCGCCGTGACCGCTCGCATCCCCGGCGGCCACATCTGCTCTGTACGTGCTGCAGACTGACAGTGACGCCGGACGGCACCTTGGTGATAAGGAACATCAGCCGCTCGGACGAAGGCAAATACACCTGCTTTGCGGAGAACTTCATGGGCAAGGCCAACAGCACCGGCGTCCTGTCTGTGCGCGGTAAGGCGAGGCCCGCCCGAGTAGCCTAGGCCGCGCGCCGCCCCCTTCCGGGGCTTTCTTTTCTTCCTCCAGCCACCTGACGGCTGTTTACTATTTTTTTTTTTTCAGATGCGACCAAGATCACCCTGGCCCCCTCCAGTGCCGACATCAACCTGGGTGACAACCTGACCCTGCAGTGCCATGCCTCCCACGACCCCACCATGGACCTCACCTTCACCTGGACGCTGGACGACTTTCCCGTGGACCCCGACAAACCCGGGGGGCACTACCGCAGGGCCAGTGCGGTGAGGCCCCCTCCCCTTCCAGACAGGCCGGCGGTGGCCTCCGCAGCCCCGCCGGTCCACCGCAAGTAGCACCAGCCACAGGCGAGGGTTAGAGACAGGCCCAGAACTCTGGGCGCCCACAGCCCCTCCCCATGCAGGAGACGTGTTCACGGGGGGTCCCTGACTCCCGGGCCAAGACGTGAGGGCGGAGACGCCGAGCCCTGCTCTGTCTCAGGCCCGGGCCACTTCTGACCCTGTGCAGAAGGAGACCGTCGGGGACCTGACCATCCTGAACGCCCAGCTGCGCCACGGAGGGAAGTACACGTGCGTGGCCCAGACCGTGGTGGACAGCGCGGCGAAAGAGGCCACCGTCCTGGTCCGAGGTGACTGGGGCTCCCGCCTGTCCCTGTCCCCGTCCCTAGCTCCCTGGCTGTGTCCCTCTCCTCAAGAGGGTGGGAAAGGCTTGCACACGAACTGGACACAGCCTCTCAACTGGGACTGCACAGTCTGTGCCGGCCTTAAGCAGCTCCCACATTTCTCCAAAGTCAAATCGAAAGGAAAAAAAAGAAAACCATCTCCCGCAAGCCAGATGCACACTTGTAAACCCAGCACTGCAGGAGGCTGAGGGAGAGATGCAAGGCTAAGGCCAGCCTAGGTGACTTAGTGAGGCCTGTCTCAAAAAAATGAAAGTTTAAGAAGCGCCGAAGGAGGTGGCTCAGTGCAAAGGCCCCGGGTACAATCCCCTGGTGCTGAAGGAAAAAAAATCCTCCCGTAAATACCCGCAAGACAGTACTTTGTTGAGCTCAGTGATCCAGTTTGTACTGGAAGAGCTCTACTGTCCATCCCTCTGTAAGGGCGGCCACTGCCTGAGACGCATCCTTCCCACCGCACCCCACTGCCATCGCCCTCCCACCAGTACTTGTTGCGCCCTCTGCTGACCTTTTTGGGTACTGTACCACCCTAGGCTAGGCCTGAAGCTTAATCCAAAGTGCAAATTGCCCACCCACTGTGCCCTGCTCTTGGTCCAGGTCCGCCAGGTCCCCCAGGAGGCGTGGTGGTGAGAGACATTGGTGACACTACTGTCCAGCTTAGCTGGAGCCGTGGCTTTGACAACCACAGCCCCATTGCCAAGTACACCCTGCAAGTGCGCACCCCACCTGCGGGAAAGTGGAAGCAGGTTCGGACTAGTAAGTGTGAGAAGGCTGGCTGTGGGAAGAGTCAGGGCTCAGGGGTCCCCACTGGCATGGAGACTCGCACGTAGAGGGTGGCGGTGCAGAGGGAGCTGGGAGGAGGAGCTTGGTCCTGGCCTGAAGCTTGGAAGGTTATTACCAGAGCAGCGAGAATAGTCATGGGGTGCAGGGGTACATGCAGCACTAGCAAGGGCACCAAGGCAGCCATGTTTCCTGCCGTCTCAGTCGTTTCTGAAAGCAGTACCAAGTGCTTAGTACACGGTCCACTCCACAGGGGCTGGTACCAAGCAAGACCCAGTTTCCACCCAGTGCCTGCCATCTACATGCAGAAGAATAAACACCTGCTGCCTATGGCTCCCTGGTGTCTTACAGATCCTGCCAACATCGAGGGCAACGCCGAGACCGCCCAGGTGCTGGGCCTCACGCCCTGGATGGACTATGAGTTCCGGGTCATAGCTAGCAACATCCTGGGGACTGGCGAGCCCAGTGGGCCCTCCAGCAGAATCCGGACCAAGGAAGCAGGTCAGGGGTCTGGGCCCATATAGAGCTCTCAGTAGGGCAGAGGCCCTGCCCCCACGTATAGGGAACCCCAAGGGAACAGCCACTGTGAGTGCCAACCCTGCCACCAGGCTTTGGTCCTAATAAAATAGTCAGGAAAGGACACCACATGGAGACAAGAACCACTGCATGGATAAACCACCTAGAACAAACACCCTCCATGAAAAACCTAGCCAGCCTGACACTGGGTACGGATCTGTCATTTTTTAAGTTTAATTTTTTAGAAATGGGGAACCAAAGTTTAGAGAAAGGAAAGGTCACACTGGCAGAGTCTGGACTTGAACCCAGGACCCTGGGAGGTGGGGAGTTGTCTTCCTAGACATCCCAGCATGTACAGCAGAAATCAGTTAATTAGAAGGTGTGGGGGGTATGGGTGTGTGTGGGTGGGTGGGTGTGGTGCAGGGGGCTGGGGAAACAGCCAGAGCTCCACCCACTCATTTACATGGCTTCTTTGGAGCAGGAGGAGGGAAATCAAGAGATACATATGGATGTTGAAACAGAGTTGGGTAGGAGAGGCAGGTGGAGGCTGCAGCAGGGAATGGGGCCCTGGCACCACCTTCACCTGCCCAGACCTCAGCAGGACGTGTGCCAGAGCCAGTCCTCACTCAGCCCTGCCGTGCTCCCTCCTGCTCCAGGCCAACATTCCAGGCTCTTTCAGAGTCTCAGGACACTTCTGCTAAGTAGGAAATTCCAGACGGGGTGCCTTCTTCGACCCTGAACTGCTTGCAGTTGGGGCTCCTTGTTTTCTGGCTCCCAGAGTCAGTGAGCCCACAGCTGGGCCATGCATCAACCCTGTGAGCATCGGGAGGGCACTAATCACATGCACCTCTTGGTCAGCCCACCCAAGCCTCAGTGCCCCCTGCAGAGTGCGAGGCCTGCAGGTGTCACCAGCGGAGCTGAGTGAAGTTCCTGCAGGGATGTTCAGAGCTTCTGCCAACTCGCAGGGGCTGAAAATATACTCTTGTTTTAATATAGAAATACAGTGTTTTTTAATACTAGAGACAATTAGAAAACAAAATCCTCCACAAAAAGAAAAATACCAATAAAATACACTAGAACCCCAAAAACAGGGTTATTGTTTTCTTGTTTTGTTATTTGGTTGGGGTTTGCCCCCATTAATTACAGTTCTGAGTAATGTTCCCCGTCATTGAAAGCAAACCAGGTGGTCTCCATGTTTTAGATTAAGCCCACATGACCATCTTTTGGGCAGTGCCTTCTGGGTGCTAGACTTCTCATTCCGTTTGATTGTAGCCTTTTAGAGAAACAGTGCCTTCCTCTTAGGGAGAAGTCAAGCAGAGGCACAGGAGGCTGAGTTGGGGGGGGCACCCCTAGTAAAAGGCAGGGGTGGGTTTGACCTCAGGTCCGCCTGACCCCGGCCCAGGAATGGGGCCTCGTCCTGGGACACTCCACGGGCACAGGCTCGGGCTTTTCTCCTCTTGTTACCCACTAACAAGCCACGTCTGCATCCCTCGGCCCCCAACAGTCCCTTCGGTGGCACCGTCAGGACTCAGCGGAGGAGGTGGCGCCCCCGGAGAGCTCATCGTCAACTGGACTGTAAGCTGAAGGGACAGAAGCACAAATGTACCTTCACTTCCCAGGGGGACAGACCTTGAGCCCTTCTTACCTCATTCACCCCTCATTTGGTCAGTGTGCAGAACGAACCACCACACAGTGACATAAAGACTGACAGCTGCCTCTCCCCCTTTTTTCTTGTCCTGCCCCCAAATCCAGTGCAGGCTAAGTTAAAACTACAGTGGGCACAAGCATCCTGGGGCTGCCCGCTGGCTCGGGGAAAGTTGGGTGGAGCCAGAGGATGGGCGGGGAAAGCACCCGCCACCCTGGCCCACGCCACACTCTTGCCCTCAGCCCATGTCACGGGAGTACCAGAACGGAGATGGCTTCGGCTACCTGCTGTCCTTCCGCAGGCAGGGCAGCAGCAGCTGGCAGACCGCCCGTGTGCCTGGCGCCGACGCCCAGTACTTCGTCTACAGCAATGAGAGCATCCGGCCCTACACGCCCTTCGAGGTCAAGATCCGCAGCTACAACCGGCGTGGAGATGGGCCCGAAAGCCTCATGGCCGTAGTATACTCCGCCGAGGAAGGTGGGCCGGCCTGGGCCGCCTCGTCCCCAGCTGCTTGGGGGCGCGTGGGGTGCTGCTCTCATCCCAGCTCCACTCAGGAGCCGCAGCGCCGCCTCTCTCTGGCCTGGCTGCTTCGTCTCCCCCTTGGGAGGAGGGGGCCTCTCCTCCGAAGTCCCAAGTGGGTGCAGTCCCAGGTGGGGGGGTGTCGCAGGACTCTCAGGGCCCCAGGGAACTGAGCCCATTCTGTATCGGTCCCCAGAGCCCAGGGTGGCCCCCTCCAAGGTATGGGCCAAGGGGGTCTCGTCCTCGGAGATGAACGTGACCTGGGAGCCGGTGCAGCAGGACACGAACGGGATCCTCCTGGGGTACGAGGTGAGCACACTGGAGTATAGAGAGGAAGGGGTGCAGGGATTCCCAGCTGCCAGCATGACACACTGTGTACCCATCTCAGCACCGTGGGTGTGAATGTCACAGGAGCCCCTGGCTGACGCCCTTGCGGGGACAGACGTGTAGATCGCCTGGAAGGAAATGCCTGGCAGAGCCTGGGCTGCGAGTTGGGGACTGTGGAGCGGGCATGGGCCTGCAAAGGGGCACAGCCTGCTCTTCCCATGCCAGGGCCCACCCAACCTGGCATTTCTGGGCTGCCCAGATGATAGCAAGATCCTATGCACCCCACAGTCACCTGTCCCCAGGGAATTCTGGGCCCAGCAGCCACTGGCCTGTGTCCTGGGCCGCTCCTGCCTGTGGAGTTCCGAGGGATGGGCAGGAAAGGGGAAAACAAGGAACCCAGTGCCCGAGTGAGAGCCTCCAGGCTGGGCCACAGGGGGAAGATTGCTCCCACCTGTGCCTTGATTTGGACAAGGCCTTAGCATTACAGCTGCTATTAAAACAGGTTTGCATTTATTGGTCAGCCATTAGGAACTCACCAGGGCCAGGGCACTACTCCACAGGGACAAATGTATACTTCCTATGCTCAGCAGGATCCCCTTGGTCAGCAGCCCCATGCATGTGGTAAATTTGGCTCCAGCAGGCCATGGCTGGCTCGCTGCTCACCACCCACCTGTCTGTGTCTTGAGCAACATTCTGAGCCTGGGTGCCCTGCTGGGCTGCCAGCCCTGGGGACTCGCGCCCATGTGACCCTGCTCTCTTGGTGCCTGTGACCTAATACCCAGATTCTAAGGCCCGGGACTGAGTCACGGGACTTAGATGAGCAGGAGGGGAACCGAATGGGGTTGGAGCAGGGTGACCCTGGAACCGAGGCCACCCCTACCCCTCAGATTCGCTACTGGAAAGCTGGGGACAAAGAAGCAGCTGCTGACCGAGTGAGGACAGCAGGGCTGGAGACCATTGCCTGTGTCACTGGTCTGCACCCCAACACCAAGTACCATGTGACCGTGCGGGCCTACAACCGGGCTGGCACCGGGCCTGCCAGCCCCTCCACCAATGCAACAACCATGAAGCCCCGTGAGTCTGTGCCAGGGTGAGGGGGGTATATCGGGGGCTGCAGGACCACACTTTCGCCAGCAACAAGACATATGCTGTAGTCCACAAGCTCTGGGCTGGGCAGAAGGAAGCCTATGGCGGTAGAATTCATGGCCTCTCTCTCTCCCCTGGACTTTCACGGCTCTGTTTCTTAGGCAGTGGCGACATCATGTTCTGTGTGAAGCTGCTGTGGGCAGACACTCGGAAGGGCTGGCTTTGGGGAGGCGCGGGGAACGGTGTGCGAGGCTCTCCCCCTCTCCCCCTGCAGCGCCTCAGCGGCCTCCCAGCAACATCTCCTGGACCTTCTCTAGCTCCAGCCTTAGCATCAAGTGGGACCCCGTGGTCGCGCTCCGAAACGAGTCTGCAGTCACGGGCTACAAGGTGAGGGGCACAGAGAGCTGCATCTCACAGCCGGAGGGTCCTGGGGAGGCCTGAGCCAAGTGGCCTGCAGAGAGACTAACAACGGGCAGAGAGGTCGCTGTGGAAGAGGAGACTGGGCTGCGGGGCAGTGATGGGCTGGGGCGAGTCCTTCCGCCCTCGGAAGTTTGCAAAACTCAAGGAGGGCCGCTGCTGTGCAGGCTCCTCCCAGCGGCCCACCAGGGCTGAGGAGGTGGGGAGGCTCCTGACTGCTTGGGACACCTGCCCCCAGATGCTGTACCAGAGCGACCTCCACCCGACTCCCACGCTGCACCTCACCAGCAAGAACTGGATAGAAATCCCAGTGCTGGAGGACATTGGCCACGCCCTGGTGCAGATTCGGACCACAGGCCCCGGAGGGGACGGGGTCCCTGCGGAAGTCCACATCCTGAGGAATGGAGGTGCTGACTCCCCCCGACTACAAGCCGAGTCCAGCCCAGAGCCTGAGGGGAGAAGGCAGACAGGAACCAAAGTGGTGTGGTGACCCAGGCTGCCCATTCTGCTGCCCTTCTCCTCCCTCCCCAGGGCCAGCAAGTGGGGTGCGGAGGGGACAAGGGCCTGGCCAGCACTGTAGGTGAAAGGTGGAGGATGTCAGCAGCACCCCCTGCCCACAGCTGACCTCTGGTCTCTGCAGGAAAGTCTGGTCCTATCTCGAGGGATGCTGGGTGGTCCCCTGCTGCCCTGACATGGCCCCACCTTTCTGTGCTGGCTGCAGGCACGAGCATGATGGTGGAGAATGTGGGGGTGTGCCCGGCTGCGCGCCCAGGCGCCATCCTATCCCGCTCCGTGCTGATGCTCGTCCTCATGGGCTACCTGGAGCTCTGATCTGAGCAGCCCCTCCACGCCTCGGCCGGACACCCACCTCCTGCGGACACAGCCGGCCAGCCCTGGCCCCTCCCTGACGCCACGATGGCCCGGCGCTGTGCTGAGAGGGGCTGGCTTTAAACACCTGCTTTAAACACTACCCTTTCGATGGAAGCAGGGTATTTTGTATTCTGCCACAGGCTAGAAGGACACAAGGATTTTTTTTCTTTAAATTGAGGCACCCGGCAGTGACTTCCATGATGATGCTGAGCCCACAGCCTGGGCCCCCAGGTCCCGGATGGAAGGAACAGGCCTAAGGGAAAGGGGTTTAATATGTATCTTCAGAGAGCCGAGACAGCACTCTCAGGCACTGTGACTCTGCCACCTGACAGCGGAGCCTGGGCCCGCGGGACACTGGGCAGGAGCAGGCTAAGGAAGTGGGACACAGCATAAACATCAAGCCCCTCCCTGGAGAGAGGGCAAGTCCTGGGGCCACAGCTCCCCATCCCCAGAGGAGTGGCGTGATGGGACACCAAGCAGCCCTGCCTGCGGTCCGGGGCCCTGATGCCCGTGGATAAGCTCCTTCACCGAGAAGGGTCGAGATTCAGGCTGCTGCGGGAGGAGCTGCGAAGGGCTGAGAGCTGAGAGCCCTGCTAGAAGGGACACCTGCCCAGGGCGGAGGCATGGTCACTGTCCAGGTGACACTGCCCTCCCAGCCAACACTGCCAACCCAACCCTGTCACCCCAAGGGTGACAGAGCCACTTTAGGTGGCCGGGTGACTAAAGGGCTTGACCTGAGGAGGGGCCCCACCCCACCAAGCCCCACCCTGCACAGCCCCCTCCTACCTTCCTCCAGTTCTGCTTCTGCCTCCCCCACCGCAGGCCCAGCTGCTGGCTGAAGCGCAACACCCACCCTGTCCTCCCTTGTCCTGAGGCTGGGAGCCTTCTGAGAAGGCAGGAGTGGGATGGCCCTCCTGCCCCAGAATTCTCTAGACCGCCTGGCAAGACCAATGCTCCAGACTACTCGGACCACTCTTCCACATTCCCAGAAGAAAAGAGGTTAATAAAGGGCCATCCTCCCTTGAGCTCAGGGTGTGTTACCAGTCACAGACCATCGGAGTGGGAAGAGGCCTTACAGTCCATCTGTGCACGCCCTCTACTTCACGGATGACGACACGGAGGCCAGAGAGCATTAGCGATGCCTCCAGATCCGAGCCTACATGTAGCTGGCAGGGCCGGGCTAAGAACTGGAGTCTCCTACCTGGCTGTTGGAGGCAACTGGCTGCGGCCAGAGGGGGGTGCACCTCCTCCCTGAGGGCTCAGCGTGGTGACCACATGCACTGGCCGGGCCAGGCCCTGCTCCCAATGCAGGCAGATTCCTGGAGACTTGGGCCCTCTTTGCCTTCCAAGGCTGGCTTCTGCTGGGAACTCAATGTGCTGTGCTGACTTGAAGGCCCTGCCCTCCTTACCCTTGCTCCAGAAAGAGGCCAAAGCAAGGAACAGAGTCCCCAGATGGAGGCTACAGTGGCAATACAGCCAGAGTCCCCACACCTGCACTCTGACCTGGACATTCATGTTCAGGAGCGACAGGACACACATTGGGGAGGGACCTGCCCCTGAGGCACCCTGAGCCTGTTTTCTGTAGTTTACAGTTAGAGCTCTATTTTGTTATGGTTTTTTAAACTTGTCCTGCTCTATTTTTAGGGGGCAGGTTTATGTTAATGTTTATCCACTACAATTTGTTAAAAATACCAGCTCACATGCCTTCTCCTGGGCCCCTCGCCTGCTCCCCATCCCACGCATGAGGTGCTGGGCTCAGCTCCTGGCTGTTCTCCCTTGCAGCGGCTCCGGACAGCCTAGCATCTCTGTCCTCAGCAGTCTAAAAGGGGTCAGTGAAAGCGAACTTCGAAGCTTCGTCCAATTCTCCCTCCCACCTCGGCTTCAGCAGGGAGGCCGGGCTCCAGCTGCTGGGCTGGGGATGATCTGGCTTGGCACAGGACCTCAACTTGCTTGAAGAAATACAGCCACGTACTGCCTTCTGATGAGGTCCACGAGGAAGAGGAAGGCACATCTGCTGGGAGCCCCAGGAGACATTTTTTAACCAAGAAACTGTCCACTGGGCAAGGAGAATTTGTTTGGGGATGCAAAACTAAGGGGGGACCATCCTACAGCCCAACATTCTAGGTAGAGAGCTGACCAAGGCTTGCTAAGGCAGGTGTGACCTGAGGACATGCACGCTTGCAAAGCCCTTTTGGTCACAGGTGTGGCTTGGACATGGGCTTGCTCAGAGCAACACTAGACTATGGCTTCTCGGAGTCTTCCTGCCCAGAGGTCTGCTGATTTCTGTCCCCTCTGCTGAGACAGTGGGGGGGGGGTGGTTGAGTGGGGCTCAACCCATCCCTGGAATCACGACTCAGTTCTAGACTCCCTCCTCACACGTCAACCCCAGAGGAGGTGACAAGGAAGAAAGCTTGGCCTACAGCTTAGTGATCAGTGAATGCCCTGAAGATGGGATGGCCAGGGAGATGATGCCCATCTGTGCACAATGGGGCTGGCTACAGGAACAAGCTTGGTTTTGGGGTCTTTGTGGTTCAGGGCAGGGCAGGTCTCTCCAGTGGGAGTTTCTGAGGTTGGCTTCTGCTTTCATTCAGGGCAAGAGTAGCACAGGTGCTGTTGGGGAGTAGCAGGCCATGGGGTTGGGCTGGAGGTATGTCTTTTTTTATTTGGTAAAGTGACAACAGTAGACTGGAGTTAGGTATTGGGTAAAGCTTCTGCAGTAAGGCCCTGGGATGAGTTCAGCAGCCTCTTGTCCAGGGACCTTTAGGAATTTTGAGTGTCCTGGAGGCTTCTGGGATGTATGAAGCTGTGATGTGAGGGGTGGGAGATGACTGAAGTTCTTTCAGAGCTGGAGAGGCCATCTGTTGTGGTCCTGCACCTTACAGGAAGCCATAAAAGGGGAAGGCTCACCCCAGGGATGGCGGCTACCACCCAGTGCCTTCCCCAGTGGGCACTGCCCCTGGGCAGTTCCAGAGCCATCCACCTGCACTCAGGGTGAGAGCCCCACATGTAAGGTGGCTGAGGACGTCTGGGCCCCTCGTCTCCTTCCCTCTGTCATGACAGAGACTGCCAGCAGGGCTCCTGGGTGTCAGAGGGACAGCAGCATGCACATAGGGTCATAGGGGATTCTTCTAAGGGATCTGGTGGGGTGGGGTGGCCCATGGACTTGTACATGCCACAGGGTTTGGGAAGACAGGGCAAAAAGCATACCTGAAGAGGAACAGAAGGGGTCAGATGGCTTTGCCCAGAGCCCCTGGCAGCCTCAGAGGCCTTTGTGGCCTGAGATAGGATGTATCTTCGTCATGGCCCAAGACACCAAGTCATCACGCATGTCAGTACCTGCGTAGCCCAGAGGTCAGGCTCAAGCGGTAGGCCTTTGCTGGACTGCTGACTTGAAGGGCTCTGTTGGAACAGAGCCACCCTATCGGCCCCTGGTTTTGCTCTTGTACTTCTTGTAATGGTAGCTATTTATGGACTCTAGTAGCAGGCAGTTCTTCAATAAAGACGGTTTCTCAACCTGATGAGGTGGCTGCCAGCAGCCGTTTCTCACCTGGCTAAAGTGCGCCTCCTGATGCCGCTCTGTAACCTCTAATCTGATCCTTTGCCTTCACACAGTCACCTCTTGGAGGTGACGCCACTCAGTCCGGGGAGGGCAGATTCATCAGGGCAGCAGACCGGGTGGGCGGAGCGCGCGTGCATTCTGCTGGGCTGGGCAGCCCTACCTAACAGGGTGGCAGGCAATTCTTGTGCCAACAGAACTGCTTCAAGCTTCCCTGACTTTTAAGACGCTCGAGGTGTTGACTCAATGACCCCAGAGAAAGGTCTCTCCCTGCAGACTAGTGACCCCAAATGGTGAGAACATGTCTCCTGCTTCTGCTGCCTACGCACTGGGATTGCTGCCCAGTTTCTAGCCTCAACGCTGTCACTGCTCAGCACCAATCTCCATGCTTCTACAACAGGTGAGAGGTGCGAGGGACACACTCGGCAGCCTGGGCTTCCTGTGTTCAGTGCAGGGCCAAGCTCCATGCTGGGCCCGCGGGATTTCTGAGGAAGATGGAAATTAAGGTAAGCAGAGGTCTCTGCTTAGCGCTTACCTTCCTGTCCAGCGCCTATTTGGCATGGAAAAGGGCCTAGACAGATATCTGGAACCCCAGTTTCATCAGCCTGTCCAAGGTAGATGACACACAGAGAACTTCATGAACTGAATTGGGTTTTGTTTCCTGAGTCAAAGTTCAAGAGCAGAGGTTATTAACCAATGGGGCAACAGCGCACCCCCATCCAAGGGCTGGCCTGCAACAGATTAGCTTCTGCTAGGTCTGTCTCTCCATGTGCAAAACGGGAAGCAGAATCCCTTGGCAGTGCAACACTGAGTTCACAGCATCTGAAGTATGATACTGTTTCCTGGGTGCCGGTGCTGAAATCAAGGGTGTCATTAGCAACACTCCTGACCGCAGATGTCAGTTCACAAGGCAGCTTTCTCCCCAGCACCTCATTGGCCCTAACCATCACTTCTTTCAACGAGACCTTCAGGACAAGGACTTCTGAAACCTATGTTCCTTAAGGTGGCCAGAGTAAAGGGCAGGAGTGTATTTAAAACTTAAGAACTTTCCAAAATAACAGCGATATTAAAAGGCAACTTGACACTTCGGCCTAAGCTTAGCTATGTATCAGCCACCTTTAAAACTTTTAAAGGCAGAGATGCTCTGAACTCATCATCTCTGTACTGTAGTGTATCTTCAACATTGGGTCCCCTGAGTGCCTTCTGATGGGATGATGCATGGATCTAGGTAGGGCTGTCATCAAAGGTGCTTATGATCATTGTGCAGGAATCTAACTGGGAAAATGACAGGCCTGGGTTATAGGACACCATTCATGACAACCAGACTAGTCAGACTCTTCAACAAAGCAAAGTTGTGAGAAGTAAACACAATATACACAATCTGGTAAACATAAGAGTTAAGGGCCCACGGATTTTAGCTCAGGGGTTCCAGTGCCTACCTTGAAAGCACAAGGTTATGAGTTCAATCCCTGGTACAAAAAAGAAATTAGAGTTAAGGGAGGGCTAGAGATTTAGCTCAGTGGTTCTGGCGCCTGCTTCTCAAGCGCAAGGTCCCTAATTTGATCCCCTATGACCATATATAATACCAGGCGTGGTGACTCATACCCACCAGCAATCAGTACCACATACCACAATGCCAGGCAAGGTGGCTCATGCCTGCAATCCCAGCACTAGGGAGGCACAGGTAGGAGGAATGCTGACCTCAAGGCTAGCCTGTGCTACATAGTGAGCTCAGGACCAGCCTGAACTACAAAGCAAGAACCTGTCTCAAAAAAAAAAAAAGTCAAACTGGACAGGATGGTACATACCTATAATCCTACCACCAGGGAGACTGAGACAAGAGGATCCCAAGTTGGAGCCCAGCTATTTAGCTAATCAACCAATGAAAATAAAAGGGGCTTGGAAAAGCCCTCCATGTGAGGGCTCTGTTGTAATGCTGATAAATAAACTTTAAAAGTTTGAAAATTGGGATATAAGCCCTACATAAGACTGGGAAGTGCTTGTCTTCTTGGGTTAATAAAGTTATTGTCACACAGCTGTTGTTAACTCATGCATACATTGTGGGAAGCTGAAGCAGGATTGCAAATTCAAGACCAACAAGACCCATCTCAATTAAAAAAAAAAGAATAAAGGATCAGTGACTAGCTTTAAAATGGTGCCACAAAATCAATATATATCTGAAAGATAACTGAAAAGAAAAATACAAAGAAATCTTACCAAAGGGTCTGAGTGGTCACCAGACCTTCCAACTTTCTGCTGGGTTTGCAATTTTTTAGTGAAAAGTAAACAAAAGAATTTCTTTAGCAACAGTATATAATGAATTAAGTGTTTTGGAGGGTGCAGCTCAAGAATCTGTTTTTCAGGGGCTGGGGATTTAGCTCAAGTGGTACCGCACCAACCTTGGACACACAAGAGCCAGAGTTTGACCCTCAGTATCACAAAAAAAAATTAATTAAAAAAAAAGAATCTGATTTTCAAATGATTTGGACACAGAGTTGAGACCAGAATCTGGCCTTTGGTCTCTGCTATCCCTCAGCTAGAGAAAGCGAAGGGAAGAAATGCCACGGCTTGCAGCAGAATGAGCTCCGCTGTCGGCCAAGTCCCCCTCCCCCATCGGCCAATTCTTTAGACAGTCTGAACGGTGGAGGAATGAAGGTGCTAGTCCTTCCTCAGGGCTTTGGTGACTGTAAGAGACCACCAACACACTTGACCTTCCCAGGAAAATGAACTTTAGGGCTCTGAACAAGCAAAAAGGAAAGGCTCAGAGAACAAATGAGCCAGTGGGCTGTTGCATGATCAGGCAAAGGATCTTGTGTTTTGCTAGCAAATTCAATTTAATGGTAAGGGGAGGATGGTGAGGGCAGAGCACCCATTAGGATGTAGTGACTGGTTGCTACAGACCCACGTCAGGTGTCACTGTAACACCCTCTGCCACATACAGCCACAGGCCCTGTGCAAAGCAACAATCGGCTAATGTCTCATCTAAGAAGCCCAAGGAAAATGAAGGTCAGATCGGGTATAGGACAATGTAAACAATTGTGAGAAATTTTAAGACGAAAAGCAAGAAAGGAAAAGGTTAGGTTTCCATATAGCTCTTGATAATAATTTTTATTGAAGAGGGAAAAATAAGTTTTCACTAGAGAAGCTATTATTACATTCATCTCCATAAATACAACTGCTCAGAAGAGGGAAATGGAGATGGGAGAACATGTCACGAAGGGTAGGTGAACGCAAGCTTCTTCCCAGCAGCTGGGGCCTCCGCACCTAGCAGCACAGAGAGCAGAAGAGATTCATCCGGGACACAAAGAAGCTGGAGACTCTTGCCAGGGCTACCACGAGGCTACATCTCCCCATTCCTCACCCAGTCTTTTGGCCAATCCACTATCAGGCAGCCAAAACCCTCCTTACAAAGCTAGCCTGGCTTCCTGGGCAGCCAGCCCCTCAGGAACAAGGCTTGCAAGTTCTTGAGGCCGTCCATGACGAAGGTCTCCCTCAGCAACTTCCAAAGGACAACGCTCACCAACATGCCACCCATCACTCCAGCGGTAATTCCCACCCCCACGGCTAACACCCCCTTCTTCTGCCACTTGGGGCGGAGAGGCCTGGAAAAGTTGTCCAGATTAATTTCCATGCCCTCATCTATTAACTTCTGCTCCTCAGTGAGGGACTGGTGGAAATTCAGGTTCACGAGCTGTGGAGGAAGCACCCTCAGCCCGAAGTAGAGCCTCTTGACCAGTCTCAAGTTCCTAAGCAGCTGCACATCGCAGCGGTACGTTCCGGAGTCATACTCCCGAGCAGGTCTGAACCTCACCAAGTGAGAGCTGGCTCGGAAGGGTCTGAAGACTTCATCGTTTGTTGAAATGATGCCCCGAGCGAGTCTCCAGGTGAAGCGGAATGCTTCCTTCCCGATCTCCAGGATGTCTGAACTGAGACAGCTCAACTCCTGCTCTTCCCCGACGAGGACTGTGAAGTGGAGCATTCCACAGATCCAGTTGGTCAGGCACTCCAAGCGCTGGGACTTACACCTCCTCCTCACCCCGTCGGGGCCCACCTCGCACACAGTCTCCTCCTTATAGCCGAGGCCACACGTGACAGTACAGCTTGTGGCATTGACGGTAACCTTCCCCACAGCTTCTTGCAGCTTCTTAGGGATGGCCAGGGTTTGGGGTGAAGTCACCGCCAAAGGTGGATAGATAACCAACAGCAGGCTGGCGATGACAAGACTCATGGCCAGAGTCTTCATAGGGCACTGTGCCACCCTGGCTGGCCCCTCCAGGTGCTCCAGGTCAGCCCTGCAGTATCACAGCTCTCCTCCTCCCACATAGGAGATGTAAGCATTGTCAATAAAACAATGCTACCACTACACTAAAGCCCAGTTCTTACTCACAGGTAAGTCAAAAAGAATTGCTGCCTTACCACCTACACTCTCTTCAAAGCCTCTTAAAATTTAAACCTATCTCATGAGAAGACAAAGATGTAAAGACATCAGAAATGGAAGTGAATTTCCAAATTAGCCCTACAGCATGGTGAAATTTCACTCTCCTTCCAAATTCTGAGCTCTAAATGGTTTAAATATGACCAAATAAGAAAACAAACACTGCAGTCTAAAAAGACCTAAGTGTTACTTGAATTAAGTTCAAGTCCAACAATACCTTATTAACTGGTAATGTTCCTAAGCCTTCTATAAAACGATTAATTTTTAGATTGAAAAGCAAATGACTTCCTGAATTGCTATTTCCTCCTTTGTAAATGAAGATCTCCTTGCATTTTTTCAACAAGGTCACCGTAAGCATGGAATGATATAGTATCCATTGTACTGTGAACTACCAAACACTACATGTAAGGAATTTTAAAAAGAAATGAAAATTCACAAAGACAAGGGCCAAAACATCCATTCAGATTATCAAGAGGCTCCAGCAGGAGCAGCTCATCTCCCTGCTGCAGACTCCTTCCCCGAGCACACCGGTGAGTCTGCGGGCGGGGAGAGAACGCCGCCTGGCCCTCAGCTCGCACCCTCTACCCTACAGAACAGAGAAGCCTGTCTGCTCAGATGGATGAGGTTACTAGGAAACAGCTATGATGTCAAAGATGGGTTCTCAGCCACATGACGGAAGATGTGTGAGCAGACACTCATTCTGGCACTGGTGAAAATCAAAGTAACTTTGTGAAATGTCTTATTCTTTAGGAGACAATGAGTGTTCAATAGGCATTAAATCTTACTTATTCTAGGAAAAAACTACTCATTACTGTATTTAGACTAAGACCTTTCCTCATAGGCATTTTTATAACTCTGAACTACTCAGCGCTACAGCCTCATTAATTATCCAAGTTTACATTGAAGAATCACAGGAGACATCATTCCTAGATGATCTTTTGATTAACACCAATTTTTGATTTGAATCATTTACTTACCATCCTGTCCAGAGGCAGAAATCTAGACATTCAGATGATCTGGCCCCTTCCAGCTTGCACGCCCGTGTTCCGTGGCTAGTGAGTGCCACAGTGATCAGTGTTTATAAACAAACATCTACACCTGTTCTTTTAATAAACATCCAATTTTATTTACAAAGCATTAAAGCTTCAGCAAGAAATACCCAAGGCTAAGTCTCATCTTGTACAAAACTACAGACATTTAAAAAAACAAAATGGTGGCTGGGAAAATGAAAAAGGTGAAAAAGAGAATATACATATATTACACAAATTAGGAAATGAAGTGGATAGAAGATTTTAGGAGCAGAAAAACATTCCCAGAGCATAAATAATTACTAGGAGCTGCTGCCAGAGATAGTCTGACAGGGCTTATGCTGATCTTCTCAGTAGCCAGTTGAGGAGCTGGATGTAGTACGAACATCAAACACACAGTGGAGGAAACCAACTACTTCCCAGCGGCACCCAGGCAGGTGAGCAGAAACCCTATGCCTCACAGCCACACACGACTGCAGTGTGCGGTACCGAGAACCAGAATGGGAATCATGGCTGCAAAACAGAAACACATCTACACGGCCATGTACCAGTCTTGGCCACAGGTCTAATGCATGAAACTCACAAAACAACTGCTTAAGGAAGCAGCAATGGCAACTAAAAATGGATAAGTTATGCAACTGACTGAAGAAGCCTTTCTCCAGCTTCTGAGTCTGACTATGTGTATGTGTGTATGTTCTGAAAGAGGGGCTGGGATAGAGAGGCTCTTATTGATGTTTTTAGGGTTTTTGTTTTTGTTTTTGCAGTACCAGGGATCAAATTCACAACCTTATCATACAAAGCAGGCAGTGGCACCACTGGGCTAAATCCCTGGCCTGATGTGTAGCCATGATCTGTAACCTACAATTTAAACAGTCATCAACAGGTCTGGCTGTCTACAAGAGCATCATCCAACTGAGAGATTTCACAGCAAGCCCAGAACGAAAACTCTTCTTTTTGAAAATACTGAGAAAGTGATCTAAGATAAGCACTTTTGATCAGCTAAAAACTATTCAGAGAGGCTACTAAGCTCTTTCCACAGCTGGTCTGACTCTGGATTTTCAGAAAATTTCAAATACCTAATGTACACATCCACCCAATCTGCTACTTTTTTAAAGAACAGCAAAACCAAAAGAAAGAAAAGAAAAAAGTTAAGCAACCTTTCATAGAAAGGAAGTGACTGAAAGTACAGTAAGACAAAGGAGCATGACACAGGAAAGAAAGCTATAGCGACCGACCGACCAGGACAGTTTCCACAGGCAATGATAAGAATTTTACCTTGATCTTTGATTTGAACTGTGTCACTCCCGCTTTGATTATGGAGCACGTTAGTTCTCACCCAGGTTCCCCCAGCCCAATAAAAACGAACCTTGGTTTGTTTCCGACTCTAGAAGTCAGCACATGTAAAGTATTAAAAACTGCTGATGATTCTTTGCTGGAGTTGAATAAAACTAGTTATCTTCAATACCCATGATTAATGAGACTGAATCAATACTGGAAGAAAACATGCAATGCAAGGAAAAACTCTGATTCGCTTACAGTCCAGCTTGTTAAGCAAAATGGTACACGATGGAAAGAGGAAACCTTCTTACCTCCTTTTCCTGCAAATTTAAAATCTTTCAAGCACTTTTCTCTGCCCACTGCTGTATAAAATATGGAAACACAGGATCTGGGAGAGGGTATGTTGAAAAATCAAAGAAAGAGAATATTCAACAGAAGTTTTCCTAGGATGCTGGTTGTAAAATCTGAGATAAGAACAAGTCACCTGAAGACATGCATTGAGGAGAGAAGGCAAACAGGAGACAGGAAGTGACTTATCAAAACGGTGCTGGGGCGAGAGTCAGAGGAGCAAAACACAGGTATCTTTTCTCCAGCGACACAACAAAGTGTTAAAGTATCAATGAGTCAAATCTCCTATTTGATGTGTCTTTATAAATCCTCATTCCTGAGAGCCTATTTGGACTTATGCTTGAAAGGGAAGATCAGGGATATATGATTCCTTCTGTAATTCACCTCTTCATTCAAACATAAAATGCATTCTTTCCACCTCCTGGGTGGGAGGCAGAGGCCTTTGTTTTAAATTAAAGTCAATCTCAAATGACTGACCACATTGTCCAGAGGCCACGCGATGGCATAGTGGGTAAGAACGAAGAGCTTCAGGGCCTTCATAACAGTTCTGAGATTGCTCCTCCTGCTAAGAGATCAGACAGAAATATTTATTTTAGTATCACCTTGTACCAGTTTCTACTTCTTCTTCTTCATATTTTGTGGTACTGGGGATCGAACTCGGGTCCTTGAGCTTCCAAGGTAGCTGCAGTACCACTTGAGCCAAATCCTGGCCCTTATAGCAGTCACTATTAAGAAGAAAAATACAGATGGACCTGGATGCTACATTACAAACATACAAGGCCAAAAATTTGCTTTGTTTTTTTTTGGAACAGGGTCTCATTTTGTAGCTTGGAGGCTCTGAGCTCACTTTGTAGCCCAGGCAAGCCTCGAACTCAGCAATCCTCCTGGCTCTGCCTCCCAAGTGCTGGGATGACAAGCATGAGCCACCACGCCCAGTGTTGTTGTATGTGACTTCCAAAATGGAACTCAGGACCTTGCACTTGCTAAGCAGGCACTGGAACCACTGAGCTAAATTTCTGGCCCCAAAATTTGCTTCTTTTAAGGAAAAGTTCTAACCAACTCTAATTCCCAATTGCTCTTTTTTGAATCAACAAGATAAATCCCAAATCCCCACCTCAATACTTTCCTTAGACCTGCTCCTAAGATTGGAGTAAGAGGTTACAAAATGATGACGGTTCTACATATTTGCTAAGCTACTAATCACTCTAAGGTGCTTACAAATGATGCTTAGCACTCTAAAAAAAAAAAAAACAAACAGAGGGAAGGAAATCCTAGGGGGCCAAACCTTTCATATATTAGAGTAGGCTGAGATGATTAGCTGAGCAAGAAACTCCTTCCAAGGACTCTTCGGTCCTGTAGGTGGCGTCCTTACCACTCTAAAATCCCAAAGCCAAAATGTTATGAAAATCACGGCCACCTTTCTATATACCAACATCTGACCCATAAATAAAACCCTGGACAGTAGAACTGAATGACTACTTCCCTGGTTACTCTACAGAAGCAGTTCGACCTGAGACACATCCTGAAGTGAGCTGCTTTGGAGTAATAACTAGGAAGTGTAAAAAGACAACATAGCAAGGACAATCTTGCTAGATGTCCCTAGGAATGAGGAATAACATGCTGCTTGGACATAAAATGGTGAAAAAATAATAGCTTAATTATGAAAGAAAACTATCTACTTATAAAACCGCTTTAGGGCTGGAGGATTATTAGCTCAGCGGTTCCGGCGCCTGCCTCCCAAGCGCAAGGTCCTGAGTTCTATCCCCGGAAACCACATACAATGCTGGGTATGGAGACTCATGCCCACTAGCAATCAATACCACATACCACAGTGCCGGGCATGGTAGCTCACGCCTGTAATCCCAGCACTCGGGAGGCAGAGATAGGAGGATTGCTGAGTTTGAAGCTTGCCTAGGCTACATAGTGAGCTCAGAGCCAGCCCGAACTACAAAGTGAGACCCTGTCTCAAAAAAGAAAAAAAAAAGACTGCTTTAAAACTGATTTTTAAAGTTTCACTAAAAATAAAAACTGCCAATAAAATTATATTCACATTTCCTGAGAACTGTCTGAAATTAAGGCAAGACACAAACTTTACCAAACACTACATTGGTATATATCAAATTTGAACTTTTTATAGTTTAGTAAGGTTAAAAAAAATCATTTTCCACCTGTTTTTCAGATTATACTCAATATAAAACATAATCATAAACTTCTTCAGTTGATTTAAATAAAAGAAACTGGGTAAAAGAACACACTCCAATCTTTTTGTTTTTTTGAGACAGTTTCCCTATGTAGTTCAGACTGGCCTTAAAATCATTACGTAGCCTAGACTGACCTCAGACTCACAGCGATCCTCCTGCCTCAGCCTCCTAAGCACTGGAATTACAGGTGTAATTCCATGCCTGGCCACACTCCAATCTTTACCACTTTAATGCTAGTCTTACTTAGTATTAACAGCTAAAAATTGAAAAAACATTCCAATTTTGAGCCTTAATCATGACAGGAAACAGTAGTTTGGTTATCTGTCTTTGCTTTTTGAGACTGGATCTCACTATTACACAGCCCAGCCTCTCACTATTACACAGTCTAAACTCAGCATCCTCCTGCCTTGTTTCCTGAGTGCTCAGGAGAAAGTGGCTGATCATAAACCAGGAAGTAGCCTCAACAATCAGCAGCCTAGAGGATTCACTGAGCTCACTCTCTCTCTCCTGCTGCGGGTATGATAATACACAAAGCAGCAGAAGCACAGAAGACTCAAACTGCCCCAAGGAAACATGTTATTTAGTTACAACATAAAGGAAATTTCTAGCAGCACAGTACTAGCAAATTCAGTCTACAATGCTGGTATCTTTGGTACTTCCCCACAATAGTTCAATCCAGGCTGGTGCTTAGGCCCTAACTAGGAGACACTGGACCATGACTTCCACCCCTACCCTGGTCAGCTAACGCAGTTACACTAAGTAAGAAAGAGTGTTCAACTGCCTCATCTCAGAAGGAATTCATAAATTAGTCTTCCAGGCATCTGGGTTGGGGGGTAGGGAGGCAGGGGCAGAGGAAGAGAAAGAGAGAGGGAGAGGGAGGGGAGGGGAAGGGGAGGGGGTGAGAAGGGGAACAGGAAGGAGGAAGAGGAGGGGAGAGGGAGAGAGCAAACACCACCTTACTCACTCTGGTCCTGTAGGGACTGTGTGCATGACTCAGAGCCCCAGGTGGGCCAGGGCCAGGGGGTGGGGCAAGCAACACAAGGCAGGGAAATCTGCACAGTGCCCATCTGCTACTACACATGGCACCTCAGCTCACTTCAGTATTTGCCACTCCCAGATCCAGGCACCCACTGACCCCTTCATGCCCACTATCCCCTGAGCCTAGAGACTATGTAATCACAAGCCACATCTTTGAGGCTGGGAGCTGACAGGGAAGGCTGTCCCAGAGCTCCAGATTCCAGATTACTTATACAGCGGTACGTCTGTCTTCTACTCTTCTCTTGGAATATACAATCTCCAGGCACAACACATAACACTACGGCAGCAAAAGTTATGAAATGGGTTGTGCTCCAACAGGCCGGCTGTAGACACTAAGGCATAGCTGTCATTCACCCAGCTTCAGCAACAACACAGCTAGTGGGCTTTCAAACAGTTAGGCTCTCACACTGAAGCTGTCCAGGTTAAAGGGAGCGCCACAAAACCTGACTCCACAACATAATCCTCAGATTGAATTAATTACTGAAGGTGCTTTAGCCCTAGGCATTCTGAATCAGGTTTTATTTCTGTGTCTGGTGAAAGAACTTCAACAGCTGCATCCTGCCTTTGAAAATCTCCCAGGTGATAAAGAACACGTGATCCATACGCCAGAATGTCACTCAGTGGCCTTGGACGGTCGTGTGCTAAGAACCACACATGCTGGTCAGCCTTTGCCTGCTGGGGGTCTTCCAGGACAGCCAAAGTGCTAGACGGGGGCCCCCCCGCACCTGAGGAATTCCGCACCATAGGGATGCTTGCTTGTCCTTAAACTGAAGATTCAGATGGAGGAATGACAGCCAGTGACACCACACCCTCCCAAATGTGCATCCTTCACAAAGTTCCACATGGCACTGTGGCAGTCAGCAAAGCTGGGTGCAGGCCTGCTGAGAGTCTCATGCCTGCTGAGAATGTTTTTGTTTTCAATGGTTCCCCTCCTCAGCATTCTGAGGTACAATGTGGGCATCTCCATTCTGGAGAGTTCTACTCAGAAGAAGAAAGGAAAAGACCAAATATAATGAAGAGGGACAGACAGATGGATTACACAGAGCAGCACAGTCATGAGGAGCTGAGCCAATGTGTCTGCAGTGCCTACTTCACTGCTCTGCCTCTCACCACTCAGGCCTGTCCGGGAAAGGCGCCCCTCAGCCTTGGACCTACAAAGCTGTCCAAATGGCTGCTTCCAGCTAAGATTGACCCACTTCAGTCCAACAAAAATATTAGAAATGAAGCACCCTGCCAGTCCAAGCGCTCTGGCCTTCAGTGAGATCAGGACACCATTTAATTTGTCAACAAAGTTAGTGTGAATAATCTTCCAACAGGGTGTTGACAGTAGTGTCCACTTTGAGTGGAAGGGGTTTTAAAATGTTGACTCACAGCAATACTAAAATATGTACCCTACCCCTCATTACATTCCCACACCAAATTCCCTTTGGAAACTGCCTATTTTACATAAACTATCATATATTCTAGAACTCACTTACCTCTACAGGTGCTCATATCAAAGAAAAGATCCGGTATTTGCATATCTGCAATCTATTTATTTCACTTATTAGTGTGTCCTCCAGATGTATCCACTTGCACATAAATGAATGAATCTTGTCATTCTTTATGGCAGAGTAATACTCCATTTAAAAATATGTACCCAACATTGAGTTCAGACTTCTACGGCAAACCTTCCCTTGTCACTAAGATAACAATCCAAACATACATCCTCAGTAGTAGAAAATTTCAGGGAATACAAAGGCCTATTTCTTTGGGGCTGAGTATATCTTCCAACATTTTTTTTTTTTTTTTTTTGAGATAGGGTCTCACTTTGTAGTTCAGGCTGGTCTTGAACTCACTTTTGTAGCCTAGGCCAACCTCGAACTCAGCAATCCTCCTGCCTCTGCCTCCCAAGTGCTGGGATTACAGGTGTGAGACATCACGCCCGGCATTGTGATATGTGATACAGGGATCAAACTTGGGACCTTATACTTGTGAGGCAGGCACCCGAACCACTGAGTTAAAATCCCCAGCCCCCTTCCAACATTTTTATATAGACTCTCATCTGGACATTGAGTTACTGTTAGTGACCATCTCAATTATAATACAAAGCTAAAGGCCTTGTATTATTGAGGAAAATGTGAGTTTAAAATTTAAAAAGTTTCTACCACACACTTTTTTTTTTTTTTTTTTTTTTTTTTTTTGCTTTTTTGGAGACAGGGTCTCACTTTGTAGTTCAGGCTGGCCCTGAGCTCACTATGGTGCCCAGGCAAGCCGCCGCGAACTCAGCAATCCTCCTGTCTTTGCCTCCCGAGTGCTGGGATTACAGGCGTGAGCCACCACGCCCAGCATTATATGTGGTAACCGGGGATCGAACTCAGGTCCTTGCGCTTGCAAGGCAGGCGCCGGAACCACTGAGCTAACCCTCCGGCCCTA
>PVIC010026962.1:0-24167 GCA_004025085.1 Thryonomys swinderianus
TGCTTTAATGTTAGGTGTGCTTATATATTTAATTTAAAATGACTAGTATCTAATTACAAAGGGAGCACTGTGAGATTTTACTGGAGTTGTGATGACTTCCTTCACTCCTTTGGTTGTCTTCTGGAAATTTAAGAAGAGGTTTGATCATTTTGCTAATAGTTGAAATAAATTCCATTTCTCTTTGGTGATTCTTCCCTCGTATGTGCTATTTGTTGGTGACCCAGAGGCCAGAAGTGGAGAGTTATCAATCAAAATGAGACCTGCTGGCTGGAAATACCGTGGGTAGCACCCATTGCATCACTGCTCTGTGTCTTTGTGGGGTGTGCTCTTCCTCTCTGGCTTGGAAGGCCTGCTGGGCAGGGATAAGAGAAGACAGTAGTTACAGCAGTGAATCTAGGACAGCAGAAGCAAGATCTTGTTTAATTCACTTAAAAGCTCTTTTTTCCTTTATTGAGTTTATCAGTATGTTTTAGGGACACGTGATGATTACATTCATCATTGAGAACTTGTACCTGTACATGGTGTATCTTGATTCTCATTTTTCCCCATTCCCCTCCCCTTCCTACAGCTCCCACCTCTTGTATATATAAGCTTTGTTTCAGTCTTTTCATTTTTTCTTTCTCTTCTTTGCTTTCCCTGTCCCCCTCCCCCAACTTTCTCTTTCCCTTTAAACATTTTCTATTTCACAATAGCTATCATACATTTTGGCAAGTCATTTTAAAGTTAAAGGTGTAAAAGTCTCTAACCATAAGTGACTTGTATATTGTGAAAGTGGGCATAAGAATATTGTAGAAACAACAGGTTTTATTTGGGAGGTTACTTACAGTGTTCTGAAGAAGGAAGTTAATATTCCTTTATTCACAGGTAACACTGAAACTAAGAGACATGACATTACTTGCCAGACATAGTAATGGGGGTATATGAATTTCAATGATAAGTTTTATGTTTTTCCTACTGTTGCTATAGTCACCCTCGAAAGACTAGTACGGTGGAAAGTTGAAATGTGGTGGTGAGTGTGTTACTGCCTTTGGGTTTAGAGAAAAAGATCATAGTTGTATAGTATTTAGAATTATGCCAGCTATACATACCAGAGAGTGAAAACGCCTGTTTAAATGACACACAGTAGAACTTTACTTTTCTGCCTGGTAAAATCCAGAGAAAGCAGTCCAAGAATGGCACAGGGGGTATGCCTAACTCGGGAAAAATTATTCCTCCTAGTTTATCCCTTGTTGTCTTTCGTGTGTGGCTCTAATTCCTCCTAGTTCCAAATGACAGGATGTCCCCAGTGATCACATCAGCCAGGATGGAGGAAAGAATTAAAAAAAAAAAAAGATAAAAAGGCAAGTGGCTGATGCCTGGGTCTTCTAAGATTGTTTCCTAAAAGTTACCATATTATACATTTGTGTGCATCCTACTGGCTACTAAATTTAGCCACAAAATATTTTTAAAAATGAAGTATTTATTCTTATCAGCCATGTGCCTGCTAAAAACTGAATTCTAATACCACGTAAGAAGTGGTGACTGGTACTGATGCACAATTAATCATTCCTGCCAAGATATCTTTGAGGTAGATTTGGGCTAGAAGTCAAGTGTAGGTGTCAAGATGTGCACTGCAGTGAGGAGATAGGAGCACAGATGCCCTTCTAGGAAGCCTGGCTTTGAAAGCAAGGGTGGTTCTCAACCTACAATGCATTTCTTTGAAAGACTAGTACAAAACTCACAAAGATACTACTTTACACAGAAGTTGAACACACAATACTATGATGAACCTCAAAGGTCAAATGTGTATCAGGTACTTACTGGTGCTAAGTGAGACAGGTCTATGTGAAAACCTGGTAACACATTATATTCTCAGCTAGATCCATAACATTGTTTATTAATTTATTCTTTGTTATTTAGACTTGAATTGTAATTATTAAAAAACCACAATGATGGGGCCGGAAGGTTAGCTCAGTGGTTCCGGTGCCTGCCTCGCAAGCGCAAGGTCCTGGGTTTGATCCCCGGTAACCACATACAATGCTGGGCGTGAAGACTCACACCCACCAGCCATCAATACCACATACCACAGTGCCGGGCGTGGTGGCTCACGCCTGTAATCCCAGCACTCGGGAGGCAGAGACAGGAGGATTGCTGAGTTCGAGGCTTGCCTGGGCTACATAGTGAGCTTGGAGCCAGCCTTAACTACAAAGCGAGACCCTCTCTCTCAAAAAAAAAAAACACAATGATTTAAATAGATGGGTAGAGCATGGAATCTAGGCTGTCTTCTGAGTCTATGACAGTAGGCACATTATTAACCTGTCTCTCACCAGCTCTTTTTTTTTTTTTAAGCTCGAATAATACATCTTGTCTCTCTAAATTTCTGGAAGTTGTACAAGAACATTTTCAACTTTTACAACATGGAGTTGGCTCAGGCTACAAAATTTGGTCTCCTCAGTGTTTAAGAGAAAGGCTATTTATGAACATTTGTACACTTGGGCCATTATCTCTAAATGTTTCTTTGTCACATCTACTCTCTTTGCTGTCCTAGTCCTTGGTGCCAGTAACATAATTTTGCTTGCAAAAATAAATCACTTGAAAAACAGATTTGTTAGAAGCATATTTAAAGTGCATCTCAGGCTATGATTTTCACATTAGTTCTAAATTTATCAAATTTCTATTTACAATTTTTCTCATAAGATGTGTTTTGATGTTCAAAGCATATAAAGAAAGTTAAAGATGAAAATATTTTCAGTTCTTTTGCTTTTCATGCATTGAAACTTTAAAGATGCAAATAGTTTTAATTTTTTTCTTTGCATTTACACACAAGAGTAATAATGAGACAGTCTCCTGGGTCTTGCTCCATTAACCTTGGTAAAACTAATTTGTTGTCAGAACATTTCCTTGGTGGTTAATTGAATCCTTCTTGGGTCACATTTCCACATTTGTCTTGGGTGTTTTCTAGATCCTGATGCAACCTACATAAACTATGAGCTGTAATTTAGTTTATGTGTATTGCTGAAGAACCCTACATTTTACATTAACTAGATTTTCTTTTAGGAAAAGACTTGTCACACCAACTCACACCTTTCTCATTGCAGGTTAAATTCTTAGTTGAAAGTCATGATTTTTGATCTTAGGCAATGCTATTTATGACTTCTACCTAATGAGTACTGATGTTTTGTTGATTATTTAGGAAGTGTTGAAATACAAGTAGAGGTTCCTGATTTATGAGGGCGTTGAAATGAGCTGTCATGTGAGCACTTACGTCATCTTGGATCTGTTGTTTCAACACTGTCTAATGTTGTTAGTCTCAGATGATATATTTCCTCTATTATGGAAATTATTCTGCTGGTCCTTTTGAAAAGAAGCAAAAGCAAACACTTCTCCTAACTCTACTTCTTATGTATATTTATTTGAACATATAAAATAGAAGGCATATATTTAGTTATTTGATTAGAGTTCTCCCCAAAGTAACTTAATATATCTTATAGGCTCATAGAATGACAGTCCATAGAGTAGTAAAATGAAAGACATGGGATCTTATGGATAGCTGATTGAGATTATATTATATACCCTTCTTTAGCAAGAAACTCAGTCCCTGCTGGTTTACTAACATTGATGTTTTAGGGAGATACACAAGGCCCAGTAAGAATTCAGTGTCTTCACTGATCCAGCACCTGTTTTCCAGGGGGTTTTAGGTTATTGAGGGAGAAAATTATATGTAGAAAGAGGCTGTAAATGATGAATGAAGGATGGATCCTGCCTATGCATTAAACACTGTCTGCAGCCTTTGTGTTTACTGATTCCTATTGAGGACTTGGAGTGAGTGTACAGTTTGCATCCCTGAAGATGTCTGATAGAAGTAGAAGCTGATTGAATTAATTGGAAGGCAACAGGAGAGGTCATCCTGTCTAGTCCCTGTCCCTATGAAGGATGGCACAGAAACTCTCCCAGACAGATTGCGACCTGCTTTAATCAGCCACTGGCATTATACCTACACCTGTGCTGTGACCCTTAAAATTGGGAAGAAAAGTGAAAGACCTAGTCAGTCATCCAGAGGATTGACCGCATTGTTCAGTCAACAACTGTGTTCGATTTTCTTCTGGGTGTTCTACTGCTACACACAGACTGTAAATTTTTCACTTAAAGTATTTGCATCACATATTTAAGATACATTTGATCTGGTTTTAAATTGTTTATCTTGCAAAATGCTTTGCTTGAGACTGGATTAAGACAATCTTCCCACAACTCATACCTTCCAGTTACTCATTTTTTCCAAAATTTTTTTATTCCTTCATTGGTTTAATTCCCATGGGCAGACTTATTTAGAGATTCCCTTAAGCTTTATTTATCCCCCATGAAACATCTTACAACAGGAAAGAAAATACAGCTGAATAGAGGCAGCATGTTACAAAGGGACAGGCAGCAATTAGGTGATTTAGGCTCCCTTTCCCAGTTTGGCATCTTCATAGCTGCTGGATCCAGAAAAAACACTCAGCCCAGTTTCAGCATGTGTAAAATAAGAGAATCCACATAGGTTACTGTCAAGCTTTTGTTGGTTTCACTCCAGATTGATAATTTCTAGTATACGGTAACTTAGAACATAAACCTTATAGTAGAATTAAAAGCTGGAAGAAACAAAGCTTTCTGTTATTATTTATGCTGTGCTTCTTTCTTGTTTTATTTTGAAAATATGCTGTTTGTGACATACTACATAGATTTCAAGAACCATTCATAGTTCATGAAATAAAAGTTTGAACATCAGTTAGGATGATCTTCAAGTAAATAGGAAAAGCATTCTTATTTTGTAAATTGTAGGTTTTATCGGCCCATGAAAAATAACATTTCTTTGATTTTGACAAAATCTTAGAAGAGCAAGAATGTAAAGAAGTAAGAAGGTGGAACTAGAAAGAGTGGGAAGGAGAAAAGTTTTACTTTTTTGGCTATGTTAAAGACAGATTATCATATTTACTGAGAGAATGCTGTTAATAACTATAAATAGATTGAAGTCAATTGCTAAATGATGCCAGTCCTGGAAAAATCTCTTATGTAGTATCACTTTCTAGTTCCGAGGTTGTAATTTACATTTGGGGAAGTTTTAAAATCATAATAAAAATGAGAAACACTGACTGTTTGAACCTTGAACCTATACTTAAAAATGTTACAAATCAGCAAGGCCTAGTCCAGTAGTGCCAAGTGAACAGATATAATTTTTAGCAGGTAAAAGCTGGTAGGATTTTTATGATCCGTCTGCATAGTAACACACACACACACACACACACACACACACACACACACACACACACCATGTTGATTGCTTATATATTAGTTATTTTCTGCCTACCAGGACAGAATACCTGACATCTGTAATCTAAAGGAGAAAAGGTTTATATTGGCTCACAGTTTCAGTGGTTTTATTTTCTAGTTGGCTGGCTCCACAGCAGAAACAGGATGGCAGAAGGGTGTGGCAGAGAAAACTGCTCAATTCATGAAAGTAAGGATGAAAAAAGGAGTGCAAGAGGTGGAGACTTGGCACACCTTTCCAGATCATATTTCCAGTGACTCATTTCTAACCAAACCCAGTTTCCTAAAATCACAATCAGCTCTGAACTTATCAGTGGATTCATCTACTGATGAGCACAGCATCTCCATAACTCCAGTGACCTTCCAAGAGCCCTGCCTCTGAACACAAGAGACTTTTGGAGACACTTTAGATCTAAGCTATATATTTCACTTATGACTCACATGTCTATCTTGCTATGCAAAATACATATAGTCCGTCTCATAGAATCACCAAAAATCATAAGTCCAAAGTCCAACTACTGAAGAAAAGCCTAAGTTCAAAAATCTCTGAGACTCAAGGCAAACTCTTGGGAGTAAGCCCCTGTAAAAATCAAAACAAAATTAAATACTTTCAACATACAATGACACAAACAAACATTCCCATTTGAAAGGGAAGGAATAGAGGGAAGATAAGAATCAGACTAAAGGGATATTCAGCATCACTGGTCATTCGAGAGATGCAGGTGAAAACAGCACTGAGATTTAATCTCACACCACAAAGAATGGCTGCTAGTGCAGTAACCAGCAATAGATGCTGGTGAGGCTGTGGGGAGAAAGGGACACTTCTGCTCTGTTAGTGGGATTGTAGACTTGTGCAACCATTGTGGAGATCTGTGTGGAGATTCCTCAGAAAACTAGGATTAGAGGTCCCTTTTGACCTTGCTATTCCCCTGCTAGGAATATACTTGAAAGAATTTAAAAAATCATATTATAAAGGCATACGTGCACCCATGTTCATAGTAGCTCAGTTGTACTAGCCCAGTCTTGGAAACAACCCAGATGCCCATCGACTGGAGACTGGATAAAGATGATTTTTTTTTATTTTTTATTTTTATAAAATGGAGTACTATTCTGCTATAAAGAGTGACAAATTTGAGTCATTTATGTGCAAATGGACACACCTTGAGGACACACTAATAAGTGAAATAAATAGGTCACAGAGATGTAAATAGGTTACAGATATGTAAATCTTTTCTCTGGTATGAGAACCTGTAGATGTAAATGAGTTCTAGAATGTATGACAAATTTTGTGAAATAGGAAATATTCAAAGGGAATGTGGTAGGGGAAAGTAATGAGGGGAAAGAATAAATATGATTTGAAAAGAAAAAGAAAGCACATGTATATAGGGGTTGGGGGTTGTGGAATGGGTAAGGATATGGGTAAAAATGAGAATTAACTCGTGTCATATACTGGTACAAATTCCCCAATGTTGAGTGTGACTGTGAGCTGTCTATAAAATGTACCAATAAAGAATTCAATTAAAAAAAGAATCAGACTAAAGGGGCCGAAGATTTAGCTCAGTGGTCCGGTGCCTGCCTAGCAAGCACAAGGTCCCTGGTTCAATCCCAGTAACCATATACTACAATACCAGGTGTGATGGCTCACGCCCACCAGCAGTCAGTACCACATATCACAAATGCTGGGTTTGCTGTCTCAAGCCTGTAATCCCAGCACTCAGGAGGCAGAGGTAAGAGGATTGCAAAGTTTGAGGCTTGCCTGGGCTACCTTGTGAGCTCAGGGCTAGCCTGAACTACAAAGCGAGATACTGTCTCAAAAAAAAAAAAAATCAGAGTAAAGCAACAACTAAACCCAGCAAGTCAAACCTTGTTCTTAGATATGAACTTCACAGGTTTAGGCAGCCCCATCTCTTTGGCCTGTATAGTGGCAGCCAACATGGCATCTCTCAGCTAGCTCAGCTTACTGTCTACTGGTATGTCTACTGGTATGTCGAACTTCTCACAGTGTCTGTTGTACCTTTGATTTTACTCTCATACAACTTCCCTCCCAAAGGCACATTATCTGTTCTCCTGAGAATTCCTCAGAAATATGAGTGGAAGCCTCCATGATCCACAACTCTTGCATTCGGCATGCCTGTACAATTGGCATTATGTGAATGATGCCAAGATCTGCTCCCTGCTTGAGCAGTAATTTGGCGGTCTTCAAAAAGGCTTCAGTGTTCCTTTTTGTGCCTAGTTGGATATTGTCCTCATGATTCTAATCACTTTCCATAAGCTCTAACTCTGAATAGATCAGAGTTTTGAAAGATATTTAAAATCTAAATCTTAACAGTTCATTAGGAAAATATGCATTTACCTAGTGGGACATCCAATTTCCAGCCTATAGAGTACTGCTCAATACATTGAACAGCATTAGGATCTCTGCAGATACATATGCCAGGTACCTATCTAGATGCATAAACTAGAGTCCTAGGTGGCACACTTAATACCACACTTTGTATTAATGCTCATATTTAAATTTTCATAATTTGTCCTTTAAGATGTCTCAACTGCATTCACATTTCTCCATCTTCATCACCACCTTATCGCACACTAGTATTTGCTTCTATTCAATCTATAATAAACTTTCCAAATGGCCTACCCAATTCACACTTCCCTCTTTCTGACTCGCTGCTTTATCTGAACTGGAAGCCTAGTTATTTCACCTTTCCATGGCTTCCTCCTGCTCTTAGGGACAAGACAAAGTAACCCTAAGGAGTCTGCAGGGTCCCCTGAATGACCCCAGGCTCTCTCAGACCTCATGTGTGTCTCTCATCTAGTTCCTCTGCTCCAGCCTCACTGGCCTTCTTTCAATCCCTGTACTTTTCTTTTTCTTTTTGGTATCTGGGGGTTGAACTCAGGATCTTGCACTTGCAAAGCAGGCACCAGAGCCACTGAGTTACGTCCCTGTTCTCTAGATCTTAGGTTGGGAATCACTCTATGTCATTAGGAACTAGGCCACTGTCTGTTTCTTATTATATCCCATTAAGTGGTTCACAAATAACAAAGTTTAATGAATGAGGGTAATAAAGATTGTAAAAGAAATAATAACATCTGCTTATGTGGTGCTCACTATTTTCAGTATACTCTTCAGCTGCTTATGTGCGTTAAATGATATAATTGTGAAAGCAACTCTATGGGGGATAGTATTGTCTATTATCCCCATTTTACAGAGGAGAAAACTGAAACAGCAGATTAGGAGACTTACTCATATCTTCATAACTAGTAAGTCATGGTCCTAAGATTTGAACACAGGCAAATGAGATATAGGATGCGTCTATTTATCACTAAGCTAAATTGCTTTTCTCATGTTAATTGAATGAATATAGAAATCTCTGTAGTGGGTTTCATGTTTTGTTGTGATTTCTTTGATTTGTGTGATTGGAAAGGGTTGAATATTATAGAAGTTTAGATATTTTATAGCTCTATATTGCAAATAATGGTTGTCATTCTTTCACTATATGCCTGATATCCTACTTTTCTCATGACAACCACCATGCAATCAGTATATACAGTAAATTTCTGTTTATCAACAAAGGCTATGACATTCTAAAGGAAGATATAAAATCTTGATTTAATCCCAGAGCCTTTGCTCTTTTCTATTTTTCTTTATATGTATAAAAAATAGGATTTGATCTGGGTCTTCTAGAATGTATAGAATATAAATAATACATGAATGAAATGTTGAACATTAAAAATATTCAAAAATCAGAATTTATGAATTATGCCAAGAAAGCCCTATTAGAATTCAGATGAAAAATTCTTATTTCATAAAGCTATAAAATAAGAAATACCAAGAAATTAACTTTAAAAGAAACATATGAGTGCCACATAATTATTGAAGATTTCATTAGGAGATCTGCATAAACAGAGTCCATATCTTTAAATACTACAGCAGTGAGGAGGTAGGGGAAAGCAAAGAAAGGGAAGAAAAAAATTTGATGGTAAAAAGGAAAAAATGGAAACAGCTTATGTGTGAGGGGTGGAATGTTGAAGGGAGGGCGGGGGGATTGGGAAAAAAAAGAATCAAGATGTATCACATAAAGGTACAAAATTCTCAATGATGAACAAGGTCAGAATATATATACCAGAAATGTACCAATAGGCTCAATAAAGGAAAAAAAATAAAAAATAAGAATATTATAGAAATAATGAATAGATGATTAAATTATAAATCACAGTAACTCTAAAAATGTAGCATATATCCAATAAAACAAATGCCTTACAGTAGAATCTCCAGTTACATATCTAATATTGTATAAGAAGTTGTTATGACAGATAGACAATTCCCGGATCTTCTCTTTGGCATGAACACCTGTAGATGCAAATGAGTTCTAGAAAGTAGGACAGCTTTTACAGGGTGGAATATTTCTATAGGAAACTTGGTGTGGGAATGTGATGAGGGGAAGGAATAAATACGATACAGAAAGAAAATAAAAGAGCATGTATAAAGGGGGGAGGAGGGGGGAGTGGGTAGGGATATGGGTAAAAATGAGAATTAACTTGTGGCATATACTGGTACAAATTTCCCAACGTTATATGTGATTTTGAGATGTATATAAATTGTACCAATAAAGAATTCAATTAAAAAAAGAGAAGTTGTTATATATTAAAAGTGAATTTTATAAATTAGTGGGGAAAAGAATATAGATTTAGCAAATAGCACTGGATAAACTGGTTCACTATTTGGAGAACATAATGTTGAGATTCTTACTTTGCTCCAAATATCACACTGAGAGTCAAGAAACAATTACATGCAAAAATTTGAATCCATTAAATAATTAATGATTACAAAATAATCATAATGAAGATTCAAGGCAACAAGCCCTCAATGTTGAATGTGATCATGATAGATAGATGATAGATGATAGATAGGTAGATATAAAATGTACCAATAAAATCAATTAAAATAAAATTTATTTTTCTTAAAAAAAGACAGTGTAATACGTTTTCTTACAACATAGAGCATTTTCACTATAGATCAAGAATATACAGCATATTAAAAAGTAGCATACATTAAGAAGAACATATCACCATAATGTTTGATAATAAAGAGGAAACGTTGGGCATAGTGTAGTAGAACAAGCATTCTCAGAAGTTAAGATCAGAGGACTACAGTTTCAAGGTGGACAACTTAATGACTTAGTCCCTCTCTCTCTCTCTCTCTCTCTCTCTCTCTCTCTCTCTCTCTCTCTCTCTCTGGTACCTGGTTAGTTTCTCTCTTAAACCAAACCAAATCAAACTGAACCAAACTCCCAGGGATGTACCTCAGTGGAGAAACCTTTTGTTCAGTCTCTAGTACTATCTCAAAAAAGGACAAAGAGAAATACTGTAAGACATTAGATCTATATGCGGACAGTGGTTAAAATGTCGGCTAACAGACATCCTTTAATTTCTTCCCTATACATGTTTACTTTCCACATTTCTACTAAGACTGTGTATTACTTTTGTAATTAGCAAAACCAGTAAAATATATTTTCAAAATGTAAATCTTGAGCTAAATTGTAAGGTATTTAATAACCATAACATATGGGAAGGGAAACACTAGAAGTCCTATCTGCCAAAGTAAGTATGATGGGAAAATATGAATTTATGAATAGTGGAGAATGTCTTCAATGTACTTTAAAGAGAGACACTTGACTATTCCTTAACAACTTCAGACATTATTTCAAATCAAAATTTGTCTCTTCTGATCGTGATCTAAGATAATTAAGTAGAAAAAATGCAAATGACTGGATTTAATCAAACAGCCTTTTCTTTGTTTAGGGACTTCAGGATCGTGCTATGAAATAGCTTGCTCCTTAGAATGTCTTTCTTTTAAACCGCTTGTTTTATCTGAAGATATTCTCTTAATCTTATTTGCCAATTATCTTAGGTTTTTCAATGTTTTGGAAACCCGAAGGCATTTCATGGAAATTTTAATACTAGAGAGGGCACCTGGCACCTGCCTGAAGCACTTTCCATTTCCTGCCAGGCACAAAGAAGAGGAGTTATTGTGGGCTGGTCCGGAGCTCTTCAGTGGCTGCTTTAGGAGCACTTCCTGGTGTGTCCCCAGGCAGCTGGTCTTCCGTTCTTGCTACTACATTTAAATTATAGAAGAAGATAGAGAGCAGGTGATTTTCAGCAAGGACCCTTATCTTCTAATTTCTTCTGCCCTTTGTGAGATAAGGCAGAGGCTCAAATTAGCTCATTAGTCTAATACATCTGTCTTTATAGATCCTTGACACAGCCTACTATAGAAGCCACAGAGTTGAAACTTAAGTGTAGCAATCTGTTTTGAACTTGAGGGTTATTTTTCTAAAAATTTAGGCAGAGGTATGTACACATAGACACACACATGCACACATTCAAATAGATGAGCACATGCACACAGATGGCTAAAATACTCATTTTGCAAACATAAATGTATTAAACTTTATTATTCTGGCTTTTCCCACAAATATCTAATCATCTTGGTTGTGAATTTTAGCTATTTTATGCCAGCTTCATCCTGAGTGCATGGCTGAAGTGCACAAACAATTTTTTATAATTTGAAAAAATGCTTAAAATCTTCTGGAAACATATTTCTCCTGTTTAATGTATTTCAATAAAAATATTTCCATTTATTTAATAGTTATTGATGTTTCTGTAAAAATTTTGTTACTTTTATAATGTCAACTCTTTTTTTTTTTGAAACAGGATCTCGCTTTGTAGTTCAGGCTGGCCCTGAGCTCACTATGTAGCCCAGGCAAGCCTCAAACTCAGCAATCCTCCTGTCTCTGCCTCCCGAGTGCTGGGATGACAGGCGTGAGCCACCACGCCCGGCTATAATGTCAACTCTTACTGTAATATTCTAGTAGAAAACTAGTCAACTCTTCCCATGCTCTGAATCTCTGTCTACAACCAAACTAACCCATCAGGAGTATAGTAGCAGTGACTTAAATAGCAGTTTAGAAAGAAAAGATCAACCCGAGGTGAATGAATCAAAGAAAATTTCACAGAGAAGTTGTTGCTGTAGAATATTTTGAGTCAGACAGACCTGACTTTAAATTACCATTTACTGCCATAACTTTGTGATCTTGAGTAAATTACTGTATTTAACTTCTAGAGTCTTAATTTCTTTCTTTGTACAAGAAGAATAACAATAATTTAATATTAAAAGGATGCTATTTTGAAGTGCTCATCCATTTTAATTATGTGCCTTTTCTTTTCCCTTTCACTTCTCTGACCTTACTTTCCATAATTCATTCCTTGAACCATTATATCAAAATAACAGAACTGAAAATTATTGTCCTTAGGAAGGAATAAGATTTGATATATGGCTCTATTAAGAATAAGGAAATGTTGGGCTGGAGGGTTAGCTCAGTGGTTCCGGCGCCTGCCTCGCAAGTGCAAGGTCCTGAGTTCGATCCCCGGTAACCACATATAATGCTGGGCATGGAGACACGCCCACCAACAATCAACACCGCATACCACAATGTCAGATGTGGTGGCTCACGCCTGTAATCCCAACACTCGGGAGGCAGGGACAGGAGGATTGCTGAGTTCGCGGCGGCTTGCCTGGGCACCATAGTGAGCTCAGGGCCAGCCTGAACTACAAAGCGAGACCCTGTCTCAAAAAGCAAAAAAAAAAAAAAAAAAAAAAAAAGAATAAGGAAATGTGATGACAGAATTAACCAAGATTTAACAACACAGAGACTAAAATCCAGGCTGATGCTTGATATTTTAATTAGTCGAAAATTTCCCAGTCTCAATAGTAGCCCAGCTACAGAATATTTAGTACTATTTGGAGAAATGGGTTCAGTAGCATTTGTTTGGTAACATGTATGTAATCTTTAAGTGATCTTACAGTGTGAATGGAGGAAGCATTTGCAAGTAAGAGAGCATGCTCTGGAATTCTGTCTTACAGAGTTGAAGGGCTCCTATCAGGTCATTTTATCAATTCGCAAATATTTACTGAGAAAAGTTAGTCTACATCACACGTTCCATTGTTCACTTTGTTAATTGTAGAGCACAGCTGTGATGTTTCAGGCCACTGGTTTTATCCTATATAGTACAGCATTATGGCCTTTACTCCAAGGGGGGTTAGATGATTAGAGTGTTACAAAGAAATGATCAACCACTTTCCTGTTATATGGCCACTTTAAACATTCGGACCCTTTATTATTGAAATAAATATATTTTATAAGGTCTATACTATGTTAAAGGATGCAACAGTTACTGTATAATATTAAAAAAACAGTCCTTTCAACTGAGGTCTTGATGCAGCTGGGAGACTGAATTACCTGAGCCTTGTTACTCACCTGAATTTCCAGATTCTGTTCATGGTGTCACTGGTCTTCTACTACTTTAAAGTCCTCAGTTATTTCTATCCCTTCACCCTGACTTCCATGCTTCATCAGGTGGTCGATTGGGTCAACTTGTTGCCCTGAGTATTTTGTCTCCTTGCTTCACTCCATTTCCACGGTCTCATTCTGTTTGCAATCTCTATAATGCCTGTCTCACACTTTCCATCTCCGCCTCCAGCCTGTGCTTGCTTCAATCCCCTGCCAATTTAAATGTTCATCATGGCTGTCTGTTTCAAGTGAAGAATATTCAGCATTTAAGTCTCACATTTAAGTTGCTCCACCATGATCTAATCTAAGTTGTTAAATTGAGAAGTATATCATTAAGTATTAATTAGTTTGAGGTGATATGAGATACGGAAACGAAGAAAGAAATATCTGGAGCTGAGAGTGGGAGTTATACCTGAACAGCTGAGGGAGGGCTTGTGCTTTGGAGATCTCAGGTTATATTTAATAATTTAAATGTAGAGCAGAGACAGTTGATGGTGTCAGCAGACAAGACTGAGAGGTCTGGAATCTCATCCTGGTAGTCCCGGTGGGTAAGTTTCCCAGTTTAAGCCCCAGGCTTAGCCCAAGGCCACATGCCTTCCGGCTGGTCCCACATTGAGCTTTACTGAATTTTAACTCCTCACCCATAGTCAATTGCTTCCTTTTATCAGTTTGTCTCTCTGTCTCATTTCAAGCCCTCTATGATGTGAGAGATATGTAATTTTCACATACATTTCTGCACAATGGAACTTGCTTAAGTTTCTTCCCCATGCTTCCTTTAGTGTATTGAGCTCAAACCAGTGTACATGCAGCAAAAGATGACCTACCCTGGCCACCTTGGTATAATTGTTCTTTAGTGCATAGTGCTGTCCTGGCATGTTCACTGATTTAAAAGTCACTGGACTTACAACATTCAGATGGAGTTAGGGAAAGAATGCTCACAGCATGAAGATCTTCCTCTGGTTATCATTACCAAAAAAAAAAAAAGGAACTTCACAATTTAGAATGATTTTTATCTTTGGTTGTATATGCATTAACATATAGTTATGGACTCTCAAATTATGGCCAGGCTGGCAGATGAACAACTTGGGTTATTTAGCTTAGTGGGAGATTCATCTGTATCTTGTTATCTATATCATGTACCTAGGTAAACACCCAGATCTCACATGCATTGACTTACAACCAACTTGAGTAACAGCCAGCTCTCAGCAGTTGATGAAGTTCATAAGTAAAGGGTCCACTATATGTATTCATAGCAGGTTCTAAAATCTCTTCTCTGTTACCATTTTTACATAGCAACTCAAAGAAAATGATTTAATTATTTAAAATAGTTGCTCCTTGCTTAAGAGAAAGTCAGTTTGACACTGACAAAATAATAACTTTTAATGCACAGATTTGGGGTATCAGATTATTTCTACCCTATGGGGAGATATTAAGAAAAAAAGAATCAACTGGATATTTCCTATGAGTAAAATAACTGGTAGAACTTCATTTTTGCCTTGAGTCAACTTCTGTTTATTGTAACATCACTACATTAATATTGGAAGTTTTGAATGACTGATTATAGGAAAATGAAGAGAGTTCTCTGACATTTCCATTTAGAAAACAAAACTCTATCCCTGGAAATGAGAAATTCTTAGAAAGCAAAGCTCTGCAACACAAATGTGTCGGTCATTGGATTTAAATTCCTACTGGGCTCCCTGTAGAAACACACATTATCATATACAGAACACTCTGTAAATTTGAGCTGATTTACATTTTTAATAAAAAGGAGCAAAACTCAACAAAATACACTATGGAGTGTGAACTTAAGTAAAGTTAAAGCACATGAGCTAGTTCTTGGACCAGTAACAATGCCCTATATTTTCTAGAAATATGATGTAGAGTCAGAAATTTAAAATTTCCTTAATGAAAACATCAGTTAATCTTACTGTAAAATTTATGAGGCTGACTTCGTCTCCCACCATGCAAACACTTGCTACATGTTGTTAATTTTAAACTATATACTGAAACACATCCCAATTTTACAATCAGTGGTGTTTTAAATGAATGGCTGACATACAGTCTTTGACAATATTTAGCACTTTATAGGAATATATTAATGTTAACTTTAGAAACTGTAGCATAATGAAATTTTACAGCCAATTAAGTTGATGAGTCACTGTCAGCCTCCTAAGCTTCTCTTTTAGATTAAAGAAGGAAACAGATTTAGGAAGTAAAGAGCCGAGTTTAGCTGTTATAAAATCTTAAGTGTCCTGATGAGGTTCACATGTTAGTGAACAAAAATATACATCATCTAAACACCTCAAAAATAAGCTGTTTGCTTTTCAGTTTGGAAGTGTTTTCTTGTCTTTCAATTTGTGACTATGTCTTAGAATGTCAACTGATTCACTTGTTACCCTGAACAGCCTTATTAATTTTTTCTTAAACATTGTATATAATCTTCATTCACATTATCTAGATTGTATATCAAGCCAAGAAAATAAGTAATTTGAAGACTGAAAACTTAAATATGCCTTGAATAAGACAGTGTGGTATTTAAGAGTGCATATGAACCTATTATTTATATAAAGCTAAACCATTTTAAAGAGAAATCAGAATATATGTATTATGTTGGGGCTATATTACACGTTATTAGAAAAGTATAAATTCCTTCCAATATTTAAATACTTCCCATAATTTCTTCCAATTTTTACATGCTGAGGAATATATTTGTAGGAGAATTCAGGAGCATTATATGATATTAAATCAAGAATATTTTGGTTACAGAATATTTAACAATATAAAATACTGGCATATATCTAGTTCTTCCATATATTCCCCAGATGGTAAAAAAGTTGCAAATTTCTTAGTTTTTTTATTTTTTATTTTTTTTGAGACAGGGTCTGGCTTTGTAGTTCAGGCTGGCTCTGAACTCACTATGTAGCCCAGGCAAGCCTTGAACTCAGCAATCCTCCTGTCTCTGCCTCCCAAGTGCTGGGATGACAGGCGTGAGCCACCACGTCCAGCACAAATTTCTTAATAGTCTTTTGGTCATCGCTTCCTTTGAAACAATCTGGCTTCAGCATTTTCTGCAGTTCTGTGCTTGTTTTCTGTTTCTTACCTCATGGTAATGGAAATAACCTACCTTTTCTTTAAAGTCTACACACACAGAGAAAAACTACACACATGCAAAGTCAGACAAACAAGCAATAATATTCACTGAAGGGGTGTGTGTGTGTGTGTGTGTGTGTGTGTGTCTGTGTCTAAAACAGACTTAAGGGACAACAATTCAGTTTAAACTGGAACATGAGACATCTCTATTTTAAAAGTCTCTGTCATCTTTCGTTCCTTGAGCTTGAGTCTTTCCTTGTGTTATTCTTTCCCTGTTTGTTTCTTTTTTTCTGCGTTTTCCCCACCTCCTGCTGCTACCCTCTCAAGAAGAAATCATGTGCTTACTTACACTTTCAGATGTTAGATCATTTATGTCTTTGGTCAAAATCAATTCCAGTTGTCTCTGTGTATCTAAGGATAGGATTGAAGTTTGAGATTTTTATACACTGGGAATTTTACAGCTTTCCAGTCTTATCCACGATTTTGTATCTGCATATTGAACTGACTGTAGATCAAAAATATAATTTAAAGAATAAAACATGTCCAGCCTACTTCTTGCCTCTGTTCTCTAAACAATGCAGTATAACAATTCTTCATAGAGTACTTAAATTGCACTAGGCAATACAGAAATGTGGAGTTGATTTGAGGGGTGTGTACAGGTTACATACAAATCCTACAGCATGTTATGTTATGTTATGTTATGTTATGTTATGTTATGTTATGTTATGTTATGTTATGTTATGTTATGTTATGAACTTGAGCATCTGTGAATAATGGTGTCCACTGGTGTCCTGGAACAGGTCCCTTCGCAGATTCTGAGGAAGGGCTGTGTGCCCTTCAGTTCATCTGATTGGCAAAGGAAGAAGGGTTGATATGGCTGTTTTCTATTTGCCCATACCATGAAAGGATTATTTTTGGTTGATACTTCCATAAAATTCTCTACAAAACAGATCTGTATTGCTTTCGGGGCATGAAGACACTAGAAAGGAGTTCAATAGATCAAGGTAATTGTATCACAAATGTTGGGGAAGTTTTCAAAATGACAGATTCTTTGCGTCCCCAGCACAGGAAGTTCTGGGTTAGCGCTGAGGAATCAGTACTTAAGGTGATGCGTGATCATGGCAGCAGCTGCTCTGCTTCATCATCTTTCAGCCATTGAGCTGAGATGCAAAGTCAATGCAACACAGGCGCATCCATCGGCCTCAGGACCAGCCCTAAATGAGGTCATTTCAGATGCGACCAGCACATTTTCCTATCACTTGCCTCTTTTCTCATAAACAGTCTTTGTAGCTTCTCCAGGTCTTGCTTTCATGTTCCAGAAACCCTTCCATTCTGAAGGCGATAATCAGATAAGCGTGGATGAAGAAATAGTTACATCTTTTTAGTTGCTGCAACCATTCTTTAGCATTTATTTATGAATTGCTTCCTTTCTGGTCAGATAGGGGGAAACCAATATTGGGCAGAGGCTGATGAGGTGGTTTTCACAGGTAAATTGAAATTCAGAACTCAGCAGAGCTCTTCTGGGAGAAGGAGACAAAAGCACAGCACATTGTCCCTGTATCTGCAGGAATCTTGCTTAGATCATGCTGTGAAATCAGACTGAGAGAGATTCTATATACTTTTGGATTCTTGATCTCTTTTTATTGCCTTGTCTTGAGTGTCTCTTTTTGTTCCCAAACCTATAAAACCCTTAATAGGTGGCTTTAGGGAAATAAAGACATATGAGCTAGAATGAAATCATATAGTGTCTGCTGGGTGTGGTGACTCACCCCTGTCACCCCAGCACTCGGGAGGCAGAGGCAGGAGGATTGCTGAGTTCTAGGCTTGCCTGGGCTACACAGTGAGCTCAGGGCCAGCCTGAACTACAAAGCGAGACCCTGTCTCAAAAAAAAAAATTATATGGTGTTTAAATTGTTTAAAAATTACTACCGTAAAAGACACATTGTCATTAATCCCCCAAAATATATTTTCCCTTGCTTCCAACACGCTTATCCCATCATTCTTGCTAGTTTCTGTGGAAGTTCTGAAAATCTTTCACAAGTGTTTCTAGCTGTACTGTTGTGGATGCCTCAGTGTCCTGAGTGGATTCAAAGTGGGCAGAGATTCTGTTAAATTAAAACATTACAGCATGTCCTCAGCCATCGTATTCACTGACTCTGGCACTGAGTTGCTTCTGGAGGGTCCCCAAAGCCACTGTGACTGTGAAAAGTCAACATCTTGATTTCACTCAGGATATCACAGGGTCCAGGACAGCACAAGGGAAGACGCTCGTGAGAGAGGACTTAGGCAACTGCTTCAGAAAGTGGCAAGAATGATGGGATAAATGTGCTCCAAGTGATGGATAATATTTTGAGGAGAAGAAATAGCCATATAGTGTAAAAATTCTTCAAGCTTTTCACTGTATTCATCTCTCATAACTTACAAGTTGGTCTGTTGTGTTGGACGCCGTAAGCAAAATTTTAGATTCTCATTTAGATTTCTGGACCACAAAATAGTAAGACTTGTTAGTTTTGAAAATGAATAGATCTCAGGTTGGGAGAATAGAGGCTTGGCCTTGGAGAATCTGGTGGTTGAGACATGAGAAAATTAGGAAATTCATGTTGAAAAGGGCAGAACAGAATTCAGCATCATGACAGATTATGGAGACTAGAGCACTGAGCAAAACATCTCAGGAAACTGAGTGTCACAAATGATTGAAATCAGAAGAAATAATGATACTTAGAAATGAATAAATCAAAGAAACCAACTGGTTTTCTCAGAGTACTCAAATATAAAATAATTATATTTCACTTAACTCACTAAATTTTGCAGACATATGCATTTGGGTTAAGAAACTAAGTATTAGTTAGATTTAAATATTATTGTAGGCTACTAACATCCACAAAGAAATTTGAAGTAATAGGTTTTGGTCTTTGCTAGTGTCACTGATGGGTATAGAAGGTTTAAGAATGATGTCGAAGTGATAGTAGATCTTCATTTCTTCTATAAGTGCCTGAGGTAATTTCTGTAACTTTTCTTGCAATCCCCAAATTCTTGCCATCTACTAATCTTTTTTTGAACATGGGGAGAACATGGGGGCTTCAGTGTAAGAGCTGGGGAGCCCTTCCTGTATCTGCTTTTTGTGCTTCATGCTCTACGCTGTCAGAGTCTGTTCATTTTCAAAATGAGAAAGCTGGATCATGGCTGATCTATCATTTATCTTCCATTTCTAAAATCCTATGCTTTTATTACATATTAAATGATAAACACCAACCTCAAGGCAATCTCTCATGCCAGTTCTCTGCCCCAACTATATCCAAACACAGGTATAATTACTCCGACTGACATTCATTTTGTGAGATCTACATCTTTTTAATAGAAAATTAAAATAGCAAGTTGAGTTTGAAGAGAAAATAAATTGAATGATCCTTCTAAAGATAAGCAGAGTTACTTAAGGAAATATTATCACATAATAGTAACCAAAAGCCTCCCAAATAGAGCATATTCAAAACAAGTACAGACAGGGGTACTTACTGAAATGGTGCTCTTGGAGGCAAAATAGGAAAACAGTTACTTCCTCTTTCCTTAAAAGATTGTCACCACCAAAATGTTCCATAATCACTAGATCCTGTGATATAATGGGATGCAGTAAGGCAGGGATGAAAATGAAACAGTAGTTTTTCTATTTATTTTCTTGTTGCTACTGAAAAAGTTTCTCCTCTTTTCTGGTAAAGAAATTGAACACCCAGTCTGAAAACCTAACTCAGTAAGAACAGGACTAATCAGGAGTAAAATCCAGTAGCTGATCCTCTTTACATGTATCTCAGATGATGGAAATCTTAATTTAATGTTAATGTCCTTCATTAAAACCCAAGGAAGTGACTAGATGACTTCTCGTTTTGTTTTGCAGGGCTGGAGAGAATTGCTCGGGACTCATCTTATGAACAGGAAGGAAAGGTCCAGTTTGTCATTGATGCAGTATACTCCATGGCTTATGCCCTGCATAATATGCACAAAGATCTCTGTCCGGGATACATCGGTCTTTGCCCACGAATGAGCACTATTGATGGGAAAGAACTCCTTGGTTATATTAGGGCTGTAAACTTCAACGGTAAGTGACAAGTACTTCTTTTGTCTCTATCTACTTTACAAGAGGCACAGACCTCCTTCCCCATGTACAGAAGACAGGCAGTGTGGAAAGCACAAGATTAGATGCAGTTCCCTTTTTAATCACAAGTGTGAATTTTCCCACCTGCTTTTAAACCTCAAACATATTTTTTTTGTGCTACCATTAATCTGCTTCTGAAAGAAGGAAAAGTTAAAAATAAGCCTCTATCAATCAAAATATTCTACTTAAATATCGCTATTTCAGAAACACCATAGAAAGCTCATTTAAAGTCATTGACAACAGATTAGAGATGTACTTGAAAATGTTTGTTCTTGGTGTTATTAAAGAAGAGGTTATAGACATTTTGTTTTGAAACTGATATTAAGTCTTTTAAGCAATAAATTAACTTGAAGGAAATGGATGGTTATGAATGGCTCTGTATTTATGCAGGGCAAGTGTTCAGTTTCTGAATCTTTTTTCCTTACATTTTTTTCTCAATGACTTTGTCTTCTGGAAATAAGGCTCTGCACACAATGTAGTGTAGGTGGGATTTTCCTACTATAGAAGCAGAAATGTTGCTTCTGTGCTTGTCACGAGAAACTGCTTGTCACAGAATATGCTGGATTTCCACTATTCAGCTGAGAATATTCCAACTACTGGTGTCAAGTGATGGACTGAGCGCTGCTGTTCTTTCATGAAAGTTGTAATGGTTGCTGCCTGTGACTTTGACCATTATTTTTAAATGAAATGATAGAATGCTCTGAGCTGTCTAATTCTTTCAGTTTGGCTGTGATCCACACAACGGACAGGCCTTTGTGCCACACAGAGCACTGCACTGTCTATCACAATACACTCCAGCGACCTCAGCTGCCAGCCTTTCTCAAAAAAAGCACAAGGTCATCTTCAATTTAGAATTCAAGTGGAAACTTCTTTTGCTTTTTCAGGCAACATAAGGCAGAATTTGGTTTCTATTCAATGCAGAGTATCCTCTCTAGCAGAATTTTTAAGACTCATGCCATAGCATTTATTTCTTTTTTTTAGTATAAATAATTTTCATGTAGTTATGAAATTGAGCAAACTAGGATTATTGTGATGCAGTTACATAGATTAATGTGAGTTTGGGGAACACTTCATTTATTCAGTAGTGTTAATTAGGAAGTGTGAAGAAGAATGGAAATGAAAACAATTTTCTCAATAACTGAAACTCTCCCTAACACAGCGAAATCTTCTAAAGAGGTATTAGGTGAGAACATATTAAAGGTGAATTAGTAATTTCTCCCTTAATGACCGATTGAAACCTAACCTTTCCTTGATGAATTCCCTTATTATACCAAACTGTAATATAACGATGTTATTATGGACTATTAAACAGTGTCTTAGACCAAAGATTTAGCTCAATGGTTCCGGCACTTCCATAGCAAATGCAAGGTCCCTGGTTTGATATCCAGTAACCACATACAACAATACCAGGCATGGTGACTCAGGCCCACCAACAATCGGTACCAAACACCACAACACTGGGCATGGTGGCTCACACCTGTATCCCAGCACTTGGGAGGTAGAGGCAGGAGGATTGCTGAGTTCAAAGCTTGCTTGGGCTATGTAGTGAGCTCAGGGCCAGCCTGAACTACAAAGTGAGACCCTGTCTCAAAACAGAACAGAAAAACAAAACAAAAAAACCCCACAATGTCTGAGTTCCTCTGTCTATTTCTACAGGTTTTTCCCTGTTTCTACATCATCAGAGTACTGTTGTGTATTCCTTTATGACTGATTTTTTTCAAAAGCTGCTTGAGTCGCAAATGTAACATTCATTAATTTAGTCACTATTTATTGAGTCCATCGACTGTGTTAAGCACTACGATAGGTGCTGAAAGGGAATTGCTGGTGGGAAAGACCAAATGTGAAATTTATAGTTCCATAGAAACTTAGATATTAATATAATAAAAACACAGGAGTACAATTAAATCATCTACAATGGATGCTGGAAAGGGAGATGCATTCCAGTTAGAGTTGATTAGAAAAGAGGAATCTTCTTTAATCTGGAGACTTAGAGACCAGTGAAATCTGGAGGGGACAGGGGCCTGACATAAGAGCAAAGTAGTCAGTAGGACCTTATAAAGTCTTAGAGGCAATTCTTCAGGTTTGCTCTTTGAGAAAGTAACAGGAACCTATTGGAGCATAAAAGAACTCTGCCTGATACAGGAATAAATGCTCTTCAGGTGAGGGTCCTGCGAAGTGTTTAAATTTAGGGCATGAACATGAAAAATAATTGATTTTGTGAGTTTTGAGATTTGTCTGTGTTCCTGTAGCTGAGATACAGAATAAGAGATCTGAACAGACACAAATGACCGAATAATTATATAATTCAGTTTATTTTTAGTACTTGACAGGATGTTCATCATTTTAAAATTCATTAGTAGCTTATCTCTCAATGTTAATTCCTTATTAGTACCTTGCCTCTTTATAATAATGCGAACATATAAGGCTGTAAAATAGAAGTCTGTCACTGAAACTATTAATGGTGGGAGAACCAAACTTGGTAAGCAAAATCAAGGCCTTACTAGTTTTGAGCTTCCTAAGCAGTCAGAGCATAAAGAGACCTGGAATGAAAATTATATGAGGACAATAAGCCTATCTTTTAAGAGACATTAAATTTTCTTGGAAATTATTAAAGATAAAATCACACGGAACTTTTGAAGGTCAAATGAGCGGTGTTCTTTAGCAAACTTTTACTGCTAAAGCCAAAGTCTTCTTGTGGATTCTGTTGCACATGTACCTACAGAGCTAACAAATAATGTTTTTCAGCATTGAAGGCCATGTGCTTTCAGAAAGGAGGAAGACAATCTTCTTTCACCTACATTTATAACATTTTGTGGGAATGTACCAGAATCTGTGAAAAATAAATACAAGATTTTTTTTTTTTTTGAGACAGGGTCTCACCTTGTAGTTCAGGCTGACCCTGAGCCACTATGTAGCCCAGGCAAGCCTCGAACTCAGCAATCCTCCTGTCTCCGCCTCCCGAGTGCTGGGATGACAGGCGCAAGCCACCACGCCCGTCAAATACAAGATATTTTAATTATACTCTGCTTATAAAACTCTGTTTTCAAAGATATCTACTCAGAAATCTAATATGTCAATCAGTTAAAATAAGAACTAGTTGGGGGCCGGAGGGTTAGCTCAGTGGTTCCGGCGCCTGCCTTGCAAGCGCAAGGACCTGAGTTCGATCCCCGGTTACCACATATAATGCTGGGCGTGGTGGCTCACGCCTGTAATCCCAGCACTCGGGAGGCAGAGACAGGAGGATTGCTGAGTTCGCGGCGGCTTGCCTGGGCACCATAGTGAGCTCAGGGCCAGCC
>PVIC010026963.1:0-24160 GCA_004025085.1 Thryonomys swinderianus
TTTTTTTTTTTTTGAGACAGGGTCTCGCTTTGTAGTTCAGGCTGGCTCTGAGCTCACTATGGAGCCCAGGTAAGCCTCGAACTCAGCAATTCTCCTGTCTCTGCCTCCCGAGTGCTGGGAGGACAGGCGTGAGCCACCACGCCAGGCGAGAAGCATTTACTTTACAGACTCAGAGAGGGGAAAGAAGAAGCCCCAACAAGGTCACACAGCAAATCAGTGATGTGGCTGGAAGAGAAAATTTCTGACATCTAATGCTGCAGAGAGCTTCGACTTGCTGCTTATCTCCCAGCACTTGGGTGTGAATGCTGCCCACCATTCCTTAATGAGAAACTATATTCATCACACCAGAAACTTACTTACTTAATCAGTGATCGGAGGTCCAGCCATCCATTAAGGCCATGATCTGAGACCAGGAGCTTGGTTTTCAGAGCGGGGCACTCAGAGGCCACGGAGTCTACCTCCGGGGCAAGATTATCCGTAGTCACGATGGCCTTAGCCTTAGAAATCTGTAGTCTGTAGAGAATGTCCTTGGCCTTCAGCTGGCTGGTCCCAGGCATGAAGACGATCCCTGGGGATGAGAAAGGAAGAGCTGTTTCAGCATCTTTCCCACGCGTGACTTCAGCTGAACTTGTCAGCTGTAGAGAGTGCTCACTCCACAGGCCTCCACACTGACAGCGTCTTGGAAGCAGAAACTCTCCCCTGGGCCAAACCTCGGAACTAGAGTTTGCATTTTCTTATGCAGATGGAAATCAGAAAGCTCTACCCTAACCTTCTGTCCACCAAAAGATGCAAACTGCTTTACACAGTTTGAGCCAAGAGTAGGGTTGTGAGTGTCCCTGTCGCCTGGGAGAGCAGCATCCCAGCCTCCGTCTTTCTCCTCTCTCTTTCCTCACCGTCAGCCTTTGATGCCACCTTGAACCTCCTCTCTTCATCTCATTCCAAATTTAACCACAACATCCTCGATCTGCCTTACCATCTCTTCAATCTGCTTTGGCCACAGTGAGTTCAAGCCTTCAAGCTACCTCGGCTGGGTCTCTTCCCTGCATCACAAGGTCATTTAGCACTGACTCTTCTCTTTCCTCCTTTCTTCTCTGCACCAACAACAGTCCTCATTCTCCTGTCCTGATACTGAAGCTGTGGCCCATTCTTCCATCTTCTCTCTCTCAATTTAGCCTACATTTTACAATGGCCATTCTCCCCATGGGCTACACTTGACTCAGCCTCATGTGAGTTGTGCTTCTTTGGCATCTAATACCCTCAAATCCTGCTTTTCTCCGAGGGTCCAGCCCAGCTCTTTGTCTCCACAGGCCATCTCTTAGCTATACACATGATATGGCTTTTCCCCTCTATACTCCTTGGCCATTACTTTTATGTCTTCCACAGGACCTTGCTGAATTAGTCAATTATTTAAATGTGATAGAGAATAAAAGAGAAGAGGTGAGCATGACTGTGTGAGGATGCAGGACAGGATGAGAGGTGATTCAGAGAGCCAACCAGGAGTCCCGTGGCAAATCTAAACTGTACAGATAAAGCGAGGAAGGTAACACAAAGAAGAAGGGAGATGCCTGCAGGACACTCTAACTATAAGTGTCCAGGGTGTGATAGCAATAGAAAATTCTGATATGAAGTCACCATAGCAATAGTTCAGTCAAAATTCTCCATCAGGTGCACACAGCTGCTGGGGAACAGGACGGTTCACACAGTATTATCCAGATGACATGTAAGGAGAAATCAAGTTGTGTTACCTTACAGAAACGATGAGACAATTGTCCCTGAAGGTGAGACAGCCTCAGTCCACATAGCTGGTGTCACGCAGTGGGGTATACACAACACTGCCTTAGTGTTCTTACCAAAAATCTTTAATGCAATCTAAAGACTCATACTTAAACAATTTGAGGCGCATTGTGCAAAACATCTGGCTTACGCTCTTCCTGAATGTCATTGCCAGTTGGAGAACAGGAGGGAATATTCTAAATGAAAGTAATTGGAGGAGACATAACAATTCAGTATAAAGCATGAATCTCAGCTGCAGTTAAAGCAAAAACACTGGCTTTCAAGGATATTGAGTCAGCAGGGGAACTGTCACTATGGATGCATATCCGGCAGCCATGTTCTATCAGTGTTAGTCTTTTGGTGTGGTAATTGCAGTGATTGTGTGGAGAGACTATCTCAGGCTTTAGCAGACATGTGTTTGTATCTACAGGCATTTATCTTGAATTTGTAGATGTCACAGTGTCCACATCTGATTCTTAAATGATTCAGAGAGACAGACAACTACAGAAGCAGAGGGAGATGGAGAGAGAGTGAACTCAATCTGGGGAAAATGTTAGGTACAGAATCTTTTTTTTTTTTTTTTCAGTGAGAATAAGACTAAGCAAGACAGAGTATCCTCTGTGTGTGTGTGTGTGTGTGTGTGTGTGTGTGTGAGACAGAGAGAGAGGAAAGAATGTATGATATAGAACTTGAGAACATATGAGTGTAAGAGTGAGAGTCAGAGAGGAAAGAAGAATAGGAGCATTTGTGAAGCAATATGAGAAAGAGACAGCCTTGAAGAACAAAGTGCAGGAAAAGACCTGTGACTCTCAGGAGCCTGCCTCTGTGGTCCCAGGTTGGCAGATGAGGCTGGAGCCTCCGAGCTGTTGTGCAAGACTGGGTGTACAGCACCTAATGTCCCAGGACTGACTCCAAGCCAGCCTGAGGTTCACAAGGCCCCCGAGTCACTGACCTGTTCGAACGCAGCCCAAGGCCACCAGCCACCACTCAGGCACTCGAGGCAGAATCAAAGCCAGATGATCCCCTTGCTGCAGGCTGCAGGTCTGGGTGAGGACGTTGGCCATGCGGCAGCTCAGGGCTCTCATCTCTCTGAAGCTCCACTTCACCTCCTCTCCTCGGGTGTTCACCCACCACAGGGCCGGTTCTGGACCTCTCCTGCCCTCCTAGTGAAGGTCATACACCAGGTGTTACTTCCTGCTTCTGAGGAAAAAGCCACTTCTCTGGATAGTCTGCTGCCATCGTCACACATTTCATAACCTATGGACTAAGATCCTTTTTTTTTTTTTTTTTGACAGGGTTTCACTTTGTAGTTCAGGCTGGCCCTGAGCTCATTATGTAGCCCAGGCAAGCCTCGAACAGCAATTCTCCTGTCTCTGCCTCCCAAGTGCTGGGATTACAGGTATGAGCCACCACGCCTGGCACTGTGGTATGTGGTATTGATTGCTGGTGGGCATGAATTACCATGCCCAACATTGTATGTGGTTACTGGGGATCAAACTCAGGACCATTGCACTTGCGAGGTAGGTGTCACAACCACTGAGACAAATCTCTGGCCCCCTATTTTTTTTTTGAGACAGGGTCTCACTTTGCAGTTCAGGCTGGCCTTGAGCTCATGTAGCTCAGGCAAGTCTCGAACTCAGCAATCCTCCTGCCTCTGCCTCCCGATGGCTCAGATTACACGTGTGAGCCACCATGCCCGGCCCTGTGGTATGTGCTACTGATTGCTGGTGGGCGTGAGTCACCATGCCCAGTATTGTGGTATATGGTTACCGGGATTGAACCAGGGACCTTGTGCTTGCTAGGCAGGCACTGGAACCACTGAGCTAATCTCCGGCCCATTTTTTTTTTTTTTTTTGAGACAAGGTCTCACTTTGTAGTTCAAGCTGGCCCTCAGCTCACTATGTAGCCCAGGCAAGCCTTGAACTCAGCAATCCTCCTGCCTCTGCCTCCCGAGTGCTGGGATGACAGGTGTGGGCCACCATGCCTGGCACTGTGGTATGTGGTATTGATTGCTGGTGGGTGTGAGTCTCCACTCCCAGCATTGTATGTGGTTATCGGGGATCGAACTCAGGAGCTTGCACTTGTGCCAGAACGACTGAGCTAAATCTCCGCCCCCTGAGATCCTATTTTTAACATTTCTTGGGGCAAAGGAAGTGGGGAGATAGGACAGAGCTGAGACAACTTCTCACTTACCGTAGCCACCTCCGACCCAAGACACCTAAGACCACCAGTGGCCTTCAGGTTTCCTATGGAAAACTTAAAATTCTATTTCTCCACAGATCTGTATTAGTCCCAGAGAGGTGGGAAGTCTCCTTTCTGTATATCAGTTTTCTTATCTGTGAGGTGGGGACAACACTATTGCCAAGAAAGTTGTGGAATTTAAATGAAGTACTTCTTGAGTAAAACTCATGTAACAGTGTTTGGTAAAAAGTAGGTGCTCAGGGCTCTGGGATTTAGCTCAGTGGTTCCCAGCTCCTGCCTAGCAAATGCAAGGTCCTAAATTTGATCCTCGGTAACTACATACAACAATACCAGGCATGGTGGCTCACACCCACCAGCAATCAGTAACACACATCACAGTGCTGAGCATGGTGGCTCACGTCTGTAATCCCAGCACTTGAGAAGCAGAGGCAGGAGAATTGCTGTGAGTTCGAGGCTTGCCTGGGCTACATAGTGAGCTCAGTGCCAGCCTGAACCACATGCAAAGTGATTAAAAAAGAAAACAAACAAAATAGATGCTCAATAAATATTATTATTACAACAAAATAAATTTTAAAAGCCTAATGACATTTTTTTGCTTTTTAAAAATTAATTTTATTAGTACATTTTAGATATATAGAGAAAGACCACTTTTCTTCGTAGGAAATTTGTACCTATATATGATATATCTTAATTCTTCTAAGTGAGGCTAAATTAATGGATAAATATTTTGGGAATTAAAACATTACAATACATGTAGAAGTTAGGACAGCAAGATGGTAGAATTGGTAGCTTGAGGCCCTTGTTTTTTCATAGAATCATCAAGTAAAACAGCTTTGTGGGAGATGGAAAAGTCAGTCAGGGATGCACAACAATTCAACAAATGCCAACCACAAGAGAAAGTCATAATCAAAATGCAGGGGATTTTATAGTGTTTTTGCTTCTCTTGCCCATCACTGCTCCTTGGGTAGTCAAAGGGAAGCCATCCAGTTCCTAACTCCTCTCTTAGAACAGAGGGGAGAAAGTGGAAATTGTTTGCAGTGTGCTAATTTGTCCAGGAGCTGCCTGAGAAAGTGGTTTCCACCTTTCCTGACTTGGAGGTGAGATGAGAAGAGTAGCAGAGTTTGCACCTTAGGTCAGAGACCTCTGAAAGCAAGAGCAGGTCCCATGGCGGGTAAGAACTGCAGACTCGAGGGTGCCTAGGTGCCACAGGCCATGGGCAGAGGACACAGTATAAAAACTGAGACCCTAGGGGCTGGGGATTTAGCTCAAGTGGTACCGTGCCAACCTGGGGTGCACAAGGGCCCGAGTTCGATCCTCAGTACTGAAAAAATAAAAACTGAGACCCTGAGAAGAAGCAAAGATGAGGCTTTCAGGGAAACTGAGATATTTCAAAGCAGGCACAGAAATGGGACAATGACTAGGGAGGAGGGCACACAACCAGGCCTAGGGAAGGCAAATGCTAGAACAGACCTGAGCTGACTTTGACCCTCTGAAGGTCTACCTCTGTGTGGACCCGTCTGTAAGCTGGAGATGTGTGACTTTTTCCAATGCTGAGCTTTCATCTAGGTGTCACAAGGTATGCAAGGGGAGTGGGAGACACAGTCTACTCAAGGGAACAGAAGGGTTCTCCAGAAATCAGCCCTAAAGAAATACAGGCTTAATTCATTAGAGAAAGATTCTAAATCACTGGTAGGAAGTATGGTCAAGGAACTAAAGGGAAACACAAAGACCTATGGAAAACTGTACATGGGCAAAATAACAAGTGACAAAATGAAAGAAATTATATGAGAAAAAATTAAAGTTCCTGAGCCAAAAATACAGCAGCCGAATTGAAAATTTACTCAACAATCTATTCCAAGGAGTGAAAGAAGGAATGAGTAAAATTGAAGGCAGGTCATTTGAAATTATTGAAGAAAAGGTGAAGATTATCATATACCATCCTGCAGACCAATACACATACTTCGAAAGTCCTAGGATGTAAGAGAGAGAAATAACAGCCCCAGGCTTCTCAAACTTGAAGAAAGATGTGGATATACAAATACAAAATGCTTCCCAATTTTAAGTAGACTAATCCCAAACAGATTCATATGAAGGTACATTATAATCAAAAGTGTGAAAATTGAAGACAAAAAGATAATCTTGAAAGCAAAAAAGAAAAGCAATTCACTGTGGATAAGACACCCTCAAGAAGAGTATCACTGGATTTCCCATCAGTAACTTCAGAAACCAGAAGGCAATGGGATAAGATATTTATTTTGTTATTTTTTTGATATTTAGACGGCAGGGTACTGACTGGACTCATGAAAGGGAAAATAAGTTACTTAATTTGGAATTATCACATTCATTTTCCACTGTGTGGATCTGGGGCCAATCTCTGCCAAGAATCCAGGACAGGTGAGAGAGCTGCAACTCTATTTGCTATTCTTTTAATAGAATTTCAAAGCAGAAGCATGCAAGTAATTATAAACTTAGGTTAATGGTACACAATACTAAAATATATAATGTGTGATATCAAAAACATAAAGTGGTTGTTAGGTGGAACAGAGATGTAAGAAGGTAAAAGTTTCATATGTATTTGAAGTTATTATCACTTAAAAGTAGACTGTTTCAGCTACAGGACATTAGATACAACCCATATGGAAACACACAGAAAATGTCTGTACAATATACACAAAAAGAAACACGAAGGAAATCAAAACGTAAGTGCAGGGGCCTGGAGATTCAGCTCAGTAGTTCCAGCGCCTGCCTAGCAAGTGCAAGGTCCCTGGTTCCATCCCCAGTTACCACATACAAAAATACCAGGCCTAGTGACTCAGGCCCACAAGCAATCAGTGCCACATACCACAATGCTGGGCGTGGTGGCTCACACCTGTAATCTCAGCACTCAGGAGGCAGAGGCAGGTGAATTGCTGAGTTTAAGGCCTGCCTGGGCTACATAGTGAGCTCAGGGGCAGTCTGAACTACAAAGCAAGACCCTATCTCAAAAAAAACAAATAAAACAAAACAAAACATAAGTGCAAAACATCAACTGAACTTGAAAGCAGTTAGAGAAGGTATGGGGAAAAGCTGTATGTCAAGAAAGCCACAAAATGGCAGGGAAATGTGAGTTACTTTTCTATCATTATTAATCAAAATAGCGATTGGCAGATACGAAGTTTTAGTTGAATGAATGGAATCTAAGAGACAGAATGAATAAATGAATAAATAATACATATAAATATAATCTCTCATAAATAAATTTGGAGACTGTTCCAGGAATCAATACTAGATGACTGCAATATCCTAAGAGTTTATACCGCAATACTCTAGGATGTAATTCCTAAGAGCAATCAGGATTATAAATTGGCGGCCTGAGCAATAACCATTTTTCACCTTTAGGCTATATTGTTTAGCTGAAGAGTAACTTCCTGTCATTTGTTTCCTAATAAATTTTTTTGCCAAGACTAGTATAAATTATATTTATATAAATTATAAATGTTAGATTTCCACCTTACACTTTACAGGTTAAATATGTTCAAGAAATCAGTCTATGAGGTGTTGATAGTCTGTGGTAGTTTGGGCACTGCTGAGAACAAGGTCATGGGTGAATGTTAGTGTGGTGCTTGCTAATTTGTGAGTCTACATTATTGATCATAGTCAAGGAAACTGGAAAAGCAGAAGTATACAGACCAGAAGTACTATCAGAATTAATACTAACAAGTTATAGGTGCTGGGAATAGGGAGATTGGGAGATACAGGGATACTGGCAATGCGTGGTAGTACCAACAAAACTGGCACCCATGGGGGAACGTTCTTTTTTTTTTTTTTTTTTAGTGAAGTCTGTGAGTCAGGGCTTGATCTCGCTAGTCAGAACTTTATGGAGGCAACAGGGAAAAGAGAATCATCGTCTCTTTTCTGCTTCCTTCTCTCTACCCTGCTTCACAGGATTCCTACTCTGGGCAATAAGGGAAGTCAGAATGAAAATTCAGAAGGAAAAAGAAGAGGGTGGGCAGGGAGATGTCATGGAAAGCACATTCACGGGAATCTTCAAAACTGTACCATGTCTCCAACTTCATCTAACGTGACTCCTCTCTGAATACAAAAATGGATGCTTGGGTGCCTGCAGACCGTCTGTTCCCTTGTCTGCGTAGATGCAAAAGCTAAGTCCAAGCTTGGTGAGATAAATTCCTATTAGATTCACTGTCCTTTTCCTTGAAGGTGAAAATTCAGGCTAACGTGAACTTGCTGACTAAGGGATTTTAACTTCTGTTCAGTTACGTTTATAGAGCAAGCAATGACATACTGATATATCATTTCAATAATTTTCTGAAATGAGTTTATCTTGATATCACAGATGAAAGCACTGATGCCCAGAGACATGCAGAAATAGGTAGGCTGGGAAATGAACCCTGAAGTACAAGAATGATAGAAAAATACAGTGAATTTTCAAGTTAAAAGAAATTATTATACTAAAAGCCACATTACCAAGAATGATGGGACATACGCGTCTGCAGTACAGGGAAATGTTTTGAGTACTGTGTCTTTTATTGTAGTAAATTTAAAAAATGTAAACTTGTCTTATGTTTCAATTATCCCTTGTTGATCAATAGTTTATGGCAATTTCTGTTAAATAAAAATATACACCAGTGTATCTTCATCTACTTTATTCACTAGATCTGGCAGCATGCAGCTAATGGGTCTTTCCCAAAGTCAAAATACGCATAGCAGGTCAACACTGTGAATCTACACAGGACTTTCAGGAAGCTGTGAGAGTGCAACCGAGAACATTCATGAAAAAGGACTTTCACTTCAGCTTCAGAAAGTGGCAAGAATAGAGTTGGACATGGGGACAAGCCTAGTGGGTAGCTGAGGCAGGAGGATCGACATGAGCTCAAGGCCAGCCTGGGCTACAGAGTGAGTTAAGTGAGACACTGTCTCAAAAAACAAAATAAAACAGCCAACCAACGGCATCCAAAAGCCAAACCAAACCAAACCAAAACACAACAGCAGCAGCAACAACAACAACAAAACTCCAAAACTAAACAACAACAAAAGAAACTGGCAAAAACTATGCATAAATATGTTCAAATGAAGGGGAGTGTTTTGAGGTGGACTTAGAGCAATGTGTCTTACTGTGACAAGTTAAAACAATTCACTGTGCATTTTAATGACACCTTGTATAACCTTCTCCAATGACAGTGCTATGCTGAGGCAGAAGCTGCCCTTGATTCGGGGCCACTCAGCCTATTAAGAGCATGATAAGGCCACCCTTTTCCCACCTCCCACTCCAGTGCCCTCTCACCTTCTCCATTTGAGCCCAGTAGTCCAGCACGTCGCTCACAAAGTTAAATTCCTTTGGTGTGTCCTGGTCATTCCATCTCGAAGCCCCAATTCCTGAGAAAGACTGGCAACCCAAGTGCAGAGGGGCAGGATGGAAGGCGTGGAGGGATCTGTGGACGCCCCAGAGGATCCTGAACCTCATGAGCCACTGCATTGCGGGAAAAGTGCTCAGCAACCGGACACTGGACTCTCGGGTCCGCACCTGTCTTGGGCAGAGACGGCTTACAGTTTGGTTGTGCAGCAGGAAGTTTTTCCAAATAGTGATGCATGTTCCTGGATCACTGCCAAAGTTCCAGCTTGGTTTCAGTTTACCAGAGTGAAGAAGATAGCTGAGATGGACATTCCCAACTGAGGAACCACAAGGTACAAAATGCTATAGAGAAGCTGTAGCTACTATGTGGACTGTGTACATTCCTGGGTTTTTTTTTTTTTTTGAGACAGGGTCTTGCTTTGTAGTTCAGGCTGGCCCTCAGCTTTCTATGTAGCCCAGGCAAACATGAAACTCAGCAATGACTCCTGCCTCTGCCTCCCGAGTGCTCGGATGACAGGCATGAGCCACCACACCCGGCACTGTAGTACGTGGTATTGATGGCTGGTGGGCATGAGTCACCACGCCCAGCATTGTATGTGGCTACCAGAATCGAGCTCAGGGCCTTGTGCTTTCAAGGCAGGCGCTGGAACCACTGAGCTAAATCTCCTGCCCTTTTTCTTTTTCTTCCAGATTTAAGCCCAGGATGGCAGGCACACAGCTATCTCTTCTGTACAGAAACTTGCCATTTTGCAGATTCTACGCTCCAGCTTAGAATTTTACTCTGGAGAGCTCTCTTCCCACTATGCCCAGCCTTGTGGTTCTCAGAGAAGCTGTCTGATATTCCATTCTCTGGCTCAAGTTGCTAGGTTCACGTTGAGCAGTTATGTGATTGATTTTTAAAACAGCCTGGCCAATAGTAATCCTTCAAATTCGTCTTGTGTCTAATTGGTGCCACAGAGTAGGTAAGCCTGTGCTCTCTAGGGAAAGCTCCATAATGCACACTGCAGGGGAGCTGTCGGTGGTATGATTCCTATTCTGTGGGAGGGAAGAAGCTGGTGTACAGAGGTGTGGAGAAGAAAGGCAGTCACAACCCTGAAGATACCCGCGTCACTGGTTTATGTTGGTTCTGAGACCTCTCTCTGCCTCTGTCCCTCTCATATTAACATTCTTCCCTGGACTCTGAGAACCAACACTCTCTTCTTTGCCTGAGTGCTGGTTTTTGCCACTTGGGACTAGATAGATTCTCACAAACCACCATACTCAGGGCAGATGCTGCTAGTACATGCCAGTACCTCCTTCCTGGAAGGAGAGTATCTTAAGATAGTCCATAGGATGGTGTCTTGGGCAGTGAGTCCCAACCCATCAGAAGGAATGAACACATAGAATGAAAACCATTTGCCCTCCCTGAGCCTGAAAAATGTTTCCAACAGGGGAGCAGGATTCTCGTTTATTAGAGCCCTAATTTTGATTGTGAATTTGGCTTAAACTACAACCTACCTACCTTTCATACAAATGTTTTAAGTAGCTCCCTCTGTTTCAGCAATAATATGCTACTTTTGACAATAGATTAATAGGCTAGATGAGTAAAACTATAATGGCCAGGGATCCTGGGCCTTTTTTTTTTTTTACAACCCGACACAGACCAGGTGACAGACAGAAAACTGTTTCATTTAACTGGCATTTTCTCTAGGCAGACATGACTCCCTATTTTTTTCACACCTGCCTGCCTTTCCACTTAGTGTAGCTGTCCAGCTCTTATTGACACAAAAGCTTAAAATTCCTGATGTGGGCGGGCAACGTAGGAGGGACAGGGGGTTTCCCCAAGGTTGTAAGACTACTTGTCTGCTAGTTTTTTGTTTTGTTTTTTTGAGACAGGGTCTCGCTTTGTAGTTCAGGCTGGCCCTGAGCTCATTATGGTGCCCAGGCAAGCCTCGAACTCAGCAATCCTCCTGTCTCTGCCTCCCGAGTGCTGGGATGACAGGCATGAGCCACCACGCCCAGCACTGTGGTATGTGGTATTGATTGCTGGTGGGTGTGAGTCTCCACGTCCAGCAATGTATGTGGTTACCGGCAATTGAACTCAGGGTCTTGTGCTTGCGAGGCAGGCGCCAGAACCACTGAGCTAACCCTCCGGCCCTTGTCTGCTAGTTTTACCAACACACGCCTCCTTCCACAGGTGTGAGCTGATTTAGAATGAGAATTTCAGGCTCAGTCCTGTTTTTCTCCATAGATATTTTTAAATTCACTTTCCCCCAAAGGTAGGGCCCTTAAAAAATGGGTAAAGGCCAAAACAAAAGGGAGAGACCTAAGGACAAAATTTGTTAACCTTTTATTATGGACTAGATTGTGTTTCCCAACTATATCTAGAGTACAGAATGTGTGATCTTGGACCTCTTGCCTTCAGAACTCTGAGAAAATACATTTTTGCTAAGTCACTCAGTCTGTGGTAATTTGTCATGCTTATTCTAATACAAATAGTTCTTGATACTTGATAGTTGAAAATAAATAAGGAAAAATTGACTTTGGCATCGTCTTGTAAATGTGTTTGCAGTTCAAATTTAATCCGCAACATTTGAGAGGATCTGGTGGGGGAGAGTGTGGCCTCTGGTGTCAAGCGGCACAGGTTCAGATTCTAGCCCCTGAGCACCTTATCACTTTGGGCAACTTACTTCAATTCTCTCAAAAAACACTAGAAAATTGTCAGCGCCCAAGGCTGAGGCATTGAAACACCAACATACTGCATGTCACATTTAGAACCAGCACAGCACAGGTAATTACTCTAGGAAAATGAATAATTAATTCTTAATACTCTCTGTGAAATTGTCCCTGTGTATTTCTGCTCAGCCAAAAGCAATGATTCCTTAACTTCCAGCCTAGGGTCTAAGGGAGGAATTAGGGATAAATTCCTGAACAGACACCACAGGATCCAGATTTACCCTTATGTGGAAGTACACAGAAACCAGGTCTCACAAGGTTCAGAAGCCTAAAAGTCAGAGAAAATGTACAAGGGTGGTCAAAATGGCAACTGTTTAAATTAAAAATTACTACAGTAAAAGACATATTAATATTAATCCCTCTCAACCTATCCCCACTCAATTCAAACACACTTAGCTCACTTTTCTTGCCAGAACTTCTGGAAGTTCTTTTTTTAAAGTGTCTTTATAAAATGACATCAAATTTATATTGAATGTTGCTGTTACGTGCTGTCCAATGGAGAGGCAGTCTTGTAAAAACACTACAGCATGTCCTGGTCCACCTGATTCATTGGATCAGGCACTGTATGACTTCTGGCTTTTCCCCCAAAGCAAACTGACCATGGAAAGTAAACATTTTGAATCCATTAGGAATGTGGAGGGAGCCATGACAGCACAACTAATGGGACTCATGAAAGAGGACTTTCAAAATGGGTCCAGAGAGTAGCAAGAATGTTAGAATGAGTGTGTTCAAGGTGAGGAAGAGTATTTGAAAGGGGTTCTTAGAATGTATCTTTTAAAGTAAGAAATTTTTTAAAAAAGTAAATATTCGCCATATTTTTATCACATGATACGTCTATCTTTCTTTAAATTTACTTTTTTGAGACACTCTCACTGTATAGTCTAGGCTGGGCTTGAGCTCATGGCAATCCTCTTGCCTAAGCCTCCTGCATGCTGGGATTACAGTCTTATGTCACCATGCCCAGTGTGTTCATCTTTATAAGTACACTTATCTTTCACTCTATCTCTACTCATATCAGTATCTATAATTCTATCTATATATCACCATCTATCTAACTATCACTATATACCTATAATCCTCTATCAATAACTACATCTATACAAGTCTACACCTATCTGTTCCTCCCAGTGTTTGGTAATAGGAAACATTCAATAACTTGGTAGCATCTCCCCTTTATGTCATAATTTAGTAATGCAGGGCAAGAAAAACCAGGGTGCTTACACAATGACTGATTTATAGAAAAATACATCCCTAATTTCTGAGGTGCTTATTATGATATGTCATGTATTTTAGATACCAGCTGAGAGTGCCCAGACTCGGAAACCCCGGGCTAAGAGTGTCCTGTGACACAATCTTCTGAAGCACTGGAAAGTGCTTCCACAAACCCGCACAGCAGAGGGACCTTGGGAGGCACCTTTGCTCCGGATTCTGTGCTCAGACACACAGCACCTTGGACAGTTTCCGTAACTCACATCACAAGGTCTTGGCACGTGCAAGAAGCTATTTTGTGAGGCAATGCTTAGTGGGTTATAGGTGAGAGAGAGAAGGCTTAACTTTTTCGATTAGTGATTCGGGATATTGTTTCAGTCTTTTGTCTTGAGAGCACTCTTCCCAACTTACTTCTCAACGTCCTGTAAGGATTACTGAGATGATTTGCATAAATCACATCAGCAGCACTCAGCCTGCTACCCAGTAAGGCATGCTTCGGTTCCCTAAGATTGTAAAGCCCACTTCTTCCTCACCAGATTGTTTTTAAAAAATGTCATGAAAGGCATTCACTTTACAGAAACTGAACCAACTGCTGCATAGGGAAGTTTTCTACCAATCACGCCACTCGCAGCTCTGGACTATTTTTCTACACTGAGTTGCCAGTAAATCAGTAAATTGATTTACTGAGTTGACAGTAAATCAATCACCCTATGAGCCTAGAAGACACACCGCACGTACACAGTCCCCTGTGCGCCTCTTACTGTCACGACCCTCATCTTGCAGTTAAGGAAACGAAGGGTCAGAGATGTTAAATCATGTGTCTACAGTCACCATGTAAGTGGAATTGGCAGAAATAGGCAATGTGACATTGGATTTTTAAATTTAGGGCTTCTCCAGTGTGCACACGAACTCACTCTCTATCTCTGCCCTCTCTTTTTCTCTCTCTCTCTCCTTCCAACGAAGCTGCCGCTGCCTCTGTCTTACCTGGTGTTGCTCAGGAGGCTTTGTAGGTCCTTCCCAGCAGAATGAGCGCAGCCAGCAGAATGTGGCTCCTGCCTGAACCTTGGGCACAGACCTCGTCTGGAATTGGATGACTCGGCAGGGGGTGGAGATGCTCAGTAAGACAGGGCCGAAAGTAATCACAGGCCTCCAGTGATAATCAGAGAAACAATTTATATGAAGTCACCTGCAGTTTTTCTGGGACGAGTCTATTATTCAGCCAATGAACGCTTCTGCTCATTCTCCACTGAGAGGATTGCATGTCACAGGGTCTGGCAAGTGCCCAGCCCCTGCCTCCGGCTCCAGGTTTGCTACTGCTGTTGTGTCGTTAGCCTTCTTGTCCCAGGAAGTAGTCTGTGCTACCAGTTTTCTGCTGGAGCCATTTGGGGGGATCTCACTAGAGAATGGGGTACCTCCAGCTTTCCAGCACACCTATTCTCCCAACACCCTTTGAGCCTGGGAGAAAACTACCTCTGCTCAAAGTCACTAGAAGATTGCTGGAGGCGGGCTACGGAGCAAGCCTGGGCTCAAGAAGTGGGTCCCGTGCTTCCCGGCTGATTCATTTAGAGTGCAACTTGCATCTGGGTTTTGCTTTTAGGGAGAAGAGTCGTGAGACGGGAAGGCAAAGTGCATGACCTCGGTGAGCTAGACATTGGACTCTCAAGGAGTCAAAGTACAAAAATTCTGTTACTGAAGCAGAGAAGCAGTCACTTTGGAGATGAGGATACAGGCAAGAGGGTGGGCTCAGGACGTGCTTCTGACATCTCAGTGGGCAGCAGAACTGTAACGCAGCATGCGGCCAAGGACCCAGGGACCCCAGGGACAGGCAGCCTGAGTCTGAGTCCAGCTTTTACCAGTTACCAGCTCTGAGACACTGGGCAGGTCTCTTATCCCGCTGTGCCTCAGTTACCTTATCTGGAAGCACCGGTGGGCAGCAGAGACACTGGAACTCTCTGGAGAGTCTCCTCGCGCTCCCCCGCGGTGCCCAGAATCTCCTGTCATCATCACTTCCGGTCACCGAACACCAGTTCTGGACAGTGAACTCCGGGGGAGGGACAAGGCTTGTAAAAGGTATTAAATACTACAATCTCTTTTCTTCTCATTTGATGCCACTGGAAACCAGGTGTAGAGATAAGAGACATTACAAAATGGCAGACTTAATCAACCTACTGCTCTGGGTGACTTTACATAGTTGAGTTTCCTATTTTTCCTACTAGGAGTTTTGGGGATTGAAACTACAGCCTTTGCACTGAGCTACATACCCAGACCTACTCATCTGTTTGTTTGTTTAGAGACAGGGGCTCACTAAGCTTCTAAATTGTCCAGGCTGGGCTTGAACTTGTGACCCTTCTGCCTCAGCCTCCCAAGTAGCTGAGATTGTGGGCATGGCACCCGGGACCCTTTCTAGTCATTACCCTTCTTAATCCTAGGACAAATCTGTTCGCATTCATTTACCTACTAGACAATGAGCACCTCTAGAGGTGAATATGGCTGTGAGCACACCCGACCAAGATGACGGCTCCCAGGATGCTGAGTTTCCAGAGAGGCGAGAGACAGTAATTGCAAAGTGTAGCACGTAGGTAAGATTTCAGATGGTTCTATGTGATAAGAAGAAAAGGGAAGAGGGTATTAGGACAAGGTGACCATGGTACGGGGAGAGGTGATGTGTTGAAATCTGAGGGAGGAGAGGAAGCTTTGAGACATGACTTGGCCCACAAGTCACAGCAAGTACAAAGGCTCGAGGGGGATGTTTTCAAGAACAGAAGGGAGACTCATGAGCAGATGACCAAGTGAGAAATGTGATAAAGAGTGACTACAGTCTGTTTCCTCTCTGTCATGAGAATGAAGTCTTTGGGAACAGTAACCCTGGATGCTCAGTAAACGTGTCCTAAATGGATAAATGTACAATGGGGCTGTTAGAGGATTCAGAAGAGTGGCGACTGTAAAGAGCCCAGATTGCTATGCCTGTATTCTAGCTCTTGGGGAGGCTGAGGCAGGAAGATCTCAGATTCAGGCTCAGCCTGGGAAATTAACAACATAGTGAGATTCTCTTTCAGAGTACCTGCATGAATGGATGAATAAAGCAAACAAAACAAGCAGAAGAAATTCCAAGAAGGACCTTCACAACCATGATGTTGAGACTGGATTCCACCCTAAGAGCAATGTGAAGTTGGTTTTTTTTATTGTTTTGTTTTTTTGGGACAGGGTCTCGCTTTGTAGTTCAGGCTGGCCCTGAGCTCACTATGTAGCGAGACAAGCCTCAAACTCAGCAATCCTCCTGCCTCTGCCTCCTGAGTGCTGGGATTACAGGCGTGAGCCACCACACCCAGCATTATGGTATATGGTATTGATTGCTGGTGGGTATGAGTCTCCATGCCCAGCATTGTATGTGGTTACCGGGAATCGAACTCAGGACCTTGTGCTTGGAAGGCAGGCGCCAGAACCACTGAGCTAAATCTCCGGCCTGCAATGTGAAGTTTTGAGAGATTTAAGGGCAAAGAGACACAACATGACTATCCTTGGTTGTCTAATCTTGAGGTAAAATAATATAGGAGAGTAAAATATTAGCTAGATCACCATTTTAGAAAGTTGGGGGTTGTAAAAGAGCAGGAATACATGCGGGATATTTATTGCATTAGCAAGTAATAACGGATGATCGGACAAGAATGATGCTCTGAACATGGAGAGGAGTGGAAAAATACAGAACAGGTTTTGGAGATACTATTAGGAAGATTCGCTCATGTTGCGATAGGAATAAAAAAAGAAGAAGAAAGGATGGATCTCAGCCTTTTGGCTTCAGCAGTGATACGCACAGTAGGGCATGTTTTATGTATGAAGAAGCTCATCAGAGCTTCTGTAAGAGAAACTGCTGAAATTCTGTAACACGCAGAGTCAGCTAGGGGACATAAAGCATGAACAGAACGTGGGTCTTCGTTTTACTCAGCCCAGTTTTCTCTGCTAAGAATATTCGGCCCCTGTCTTCCTCGCCACCTTTCTCTGCTTCAGATCCTGGCGTCTTCTACCAAAAGGATAGATACAGGGTTAGTCAACTGAAATCTTTCTGGTTCTGAAGAATCACTGACGGATGGGAGCATAACAAATAGCAGAGGGATGAGGGCACCCGATGGGCTAGTGGAAACAAAGAGGTACAGACATTCCTCTGGGCAGAGGCGAACTGAGGGCAAGCAAGAGGCCAAACATGGAAAGCTTGAGAGAGCATTGGAAGAGGGGTCTGGCATGTCTGTGACGTACAGAAGCGAGAGCAAATATTTGTGGTCGGGGTCCACGCAGCGATCAAGGCAGCTGTGCGGGTATTTTCAGGTGACTTGGCACTGAACAGATGCTGCCGTCCTTTGTAGTTGTTTTTTTTCCACGCGGGAACAACCCACCCCATGATCTGTGTCTGACATAGCACGACTTTTGTTGGGGGTGGGAGGTCCAGCACTTGTATCAGCTGCCTATTTTGTTGTGGGTTTTGTTATTCTGTCAAACTATAGCTTGGAATTAAAGAACCCATTCCTTAACCATTTCAAGCCCGACAAGAAGGAAACTCTCATGTCTTTTCATTACTTGGTCAACTTTCTCAGTCAGCTCTGGAAAAAAAGCAATTGTCTGTAGAAGTGAGAATGCTACAGAATCTCTTTATGGTTCCATCTTTGCAGTGGCAAATCCACAAGAATTCATCACCAACTTCCTTCTCCATCTCAAATCCACTAGTACATGGATTTAGGAGCTGGAGGGGGCACTACTCAATGTTTAGGAGACACGTGTCAAGGCTTAGTCCATGGCAGATGGTTCTTAAATGCTGCTATTATTGTTTTTTAGGAAGAGACTTCAGAGTTGGATGGGCAGGGCTGCGTCCAGGGTCCTGAGTCACAGGGCTCCGACAAAGTTACTGCAATGCTTTGCTTGTATCGCCTCCTCTGCAAATGAGAATGGCAGAAACGACTTCATGTGACCCTAACCTCACTGTTTTTCCCACTTTTAGTAGTAGCTCTTCCCTTTTGTGAGTTTGTGCTATTGTGGTTGCCTCAGTGTCCTGAACTGACTCGAAATGTTTACACTTAAGAGTCATTTTCACCAGAGAAGCTCTGGTACTAACACCGTCCCAGATCTGGTGAATAAAGGAGGACACACTGGGTTTGCTATTGGATGGCACTTGGCAGCTATATTCACCATGTTTTTGATAACACCTTGTAGTGCTATTACAGTCGGTGCACAGTGGTACCTTGGTTCACGAACCTGATTTATTCCACTGTTCTGGAAGAGATCGCCACGTTCATGTTCGTGTGCACCACCGAGCTGGCCTCTTGACAACTCTCGTCTGTGGTGGAGGGTGAGCTTACAACTGCCCCTAAGTTTCTGTTTTCACTTTCAGCACTGTTGAGCCTTTTTTTCCTGTAAAATGGGCCATCCTTTCACCTGTAAAATGATCTGTTATCTTTCTATCTGTCGGAAGGTCATTACTTTTTCTTGTAAACTAAGCCCAAACTTTAACTATCTATAGATTCACAAATCCCACAGATTTCCACTCCCCAAAACATGTAAATATCCCCTCAGATCCAGACTATAGTGTGCTTTTTCTGAGAGTCCATACTATTTTCTTTGGGTGTGTACTTCAAATTCTGTCCAACAACACCTCCTCTTAAGCATATCATGATCAAAATTTCTTTAGATGAAAAATAAAGAGAAAACTGTGTGAAAGCAATCTGAGGAAAATGATATTATTTGCAAAGGGACGATTGTTTGGATTATCACTGACTTACCAGAAACAAAGGAAATTAAGGCACAAAGGAAGCTACAGAGTGACTTCACCGAGATGCTAGATCACACCCCCTCCATCCCATAACTCCCTTCAGCAACAATAAGTTTTCAGTCATTCACAGACTAAAATGCCTAAAACGAGAAACCCTAGTGGGGCCCAAGATGTAGGCAGGTCTTGGGAGGGTAGATCTGCAAACTCAAGTAGCAAACTGATTACTCTTTCTTTCTTTCCCCAGTACCAGGGATCAAACTCAGGACATTGTACTTGCAAGGCAGGTGCATTACTGCTGAACTAAATTCCCAGCCCAGGCCCCATTCTTTTGTGGCCTTGGTTCTGCTTGGCCTGAGAACTAACAGCACAAACTCCTGCCAACAGACGTTGTCTGGGGTGGAAGACTGTGAGAGTCACAGTGAAGACAGTGTTGCTTTTCTTGGATAGTTTAATATCTTCTGGATATTACCTAATCACAAAGGCAAATAACCTTTAAGGATATTTTGTCACTTCTGAGTAGCCCTTTCTGCCTTACAAGTTTTGGATAACATGCCTCTCACCCACTGTTGTGCTCAGCTGGCTGAGATCCTCCGGTGTGGGTGTGGGTCTCTTTATCTACCTCATGGCACGAGGCTTCACCATTTCTCTTACCCCTGATCCCAATTTCTGCTACAATATCCAGCCCTTGGTTAGATGTTGAAGATGGAATGGTGTTAAAAAATGGGAAAAGATACTGACCTAAAAACGTCTCTACCCAATCAAAAAGCTGGACCTTAATGATTTTTTAGTTTATAAATACGTGTTTGCAGTATGTAGTGACCATAAGCACCACTGGGATTTGTCAATATAAATTACACACCTTAACTCCTTTTTCCTTTTCCTTTCCCTCCCTCCAACCCTCCCAGCCACTTAAAAAGTTCTATTCATCATTTTTTTTTATATCCCTTTCCTTTCCTCCACATCTCTGGTTTTTTTTTTTGTTTGTTTTTTTGAGACAGGGTCTCGCTTTGTAGTTCAGGCTAGCTCTGAGCTCACTATGTAGGTCAGGCAAGCCTCGAACTCAGCAATCCTCCTGTCTCTGCCTCCTGAGTGCTGGGATTACAGGTGTGAGCCTCCACGCCCGGCTCCCCACATCTCTTAATCTCTGTCCCATTTGAATAAATTCTTCCTACTTCCTAATAGCTATCCTCCATTTCTGCATTTTATTTATACCTTGGGTTTCTCACATAAGAGAAACAATGCAATGTTTAAATTTGTGTGTCTGATTTATTCCATTTAAATGATGGTCTCGAGATGCACCCATTTACCTTAAATATCTTAAGTTTATCCTTTTATGGTGAAGTAGTATTACATTGTGTATAAATACACATTTTCTATATCCATTCTTGTGTTGATGGGCATTTGGGCTGTTTTCTAGATTTAGCTATTATAAGTTGTGGTGGTGTAAACATGTACATGTCAGTGTGGTATGATGACTTTAGTTCTTTCAAGAAGATGCCTAAAACCGGGCATGGTGGCTCACGCCTATAATCTCAGCATTTGGGAGGCAGAGACAGGAGGATTGCTGAGTTTGAGGCTTGCTTGGGCTAGATAGTGAGCTCAGGGCCAGCCTGAACTACAAAGTGAGACCCTGTCTCAAAAAAAAAAAAAAAAAAAAAAAAAGAAGATGCCTGAAAAGGGAATGGTTGGATCAAATTGAACTTCTAGTTTTAGGTTTTTGAGGAATCTCTATTCTGACTTTCATAGTGGTTGTACCAATTCACATTCCCACCAACAATAGAGGAAGGGCTCTTTTTTTTTTCTTATGATCTCTGCAGCATTTGCTATTAGTTGAATTCTTGACAACAGTAATTCTTTCTGGTGGGATATTGGATCTTAGTGTTGTTTTTATTTGCTTTTCTTGAATGCAAAGTAGTCCTCAACATTTTCCACATGTATTTCATCATCTTAAAAGTGTATTTACTTCAGATGTTCAAGTTTGGATTTGGGTCTTTAGATGGGGGGGAGGTTTAAGTTTTTGAATTCTTTTTTTTTTGAGACAGGGTCTTGCTTTGTAGTTCAGGCTGGCTCTGAGCTCACTATGTAGCCCAGGCAAGCCGCCGCGAACTCAGCAGTCCTCCTGTCTCTGCCTCCCGAGTGCTGGGATTACAGGCGTGAGCCACCACACCCGGCACTGTGGTATGTGGTATTGATTGCTGGTGGGTGTGAGTCACCATGCCCAGCCTTGTATGTGGTTACCGGATCGAACTCAGGGCCTTGCGCTTGTGAGGCAGGTGCTGGAACCACTGAGCTAAATCTCTGGCCTAGTTTTGGAATTCTTTATATATTCTACATATTTGTTGTGTCTGAGGAGTAGCTAGAAGTTTTTCCCCCACTGTAAATTGCCTCTTCATTCTGTCAGTGGTTTCCTTTGTTGTGCAGATTTTTAATTTGATGTGATTCAACTGGTTGATTTTGTTATATTTCTGTGCCAGCAGAGTTTTGTTCATAAAGTCTTTGCCTACTCCTGTGTCTTCTAGAGTTTTATCTTTTCTTAGAGCAGATTAACTGTTTCCATTTTAATATTTAGATCTTTGATCCACTTCTATTTTAGTTTAGTACATGTAGGTTCAATCTTTAGCATGTGGAAAAATGGTATTCCCAGCACCATTTATTAAAGAGGCTATCTTTCTCCCACTGAAGGTGTTTGGCTCCTATGTTAAAGTAGTTGAGTGTGCCTGGAGTTGTTTATGCATCTTCTATTCTGTTCCACAAGTTTGTTTTTTTGCCAATACATGACTGTTTTTTTGTTTTGTTTTGTTTTTTGAGACAGGGTCTCGCTTTGTAGTTCAGGCTGGCCCTGAGCTCACTATGGTGCCCAGGCAAGCCTGGAACTCAGCAATCCTCCTGCCTCTGCCTGAGTGCTGAGATTACAGGTGTGAGCCACCACACCCAGCACTGTGGTATGTGGTACTGATGGTTGGTGGGCGTGAGCCACCACACCCAGCATTGTATGTGGAACTCAGGTCCTTGTACTTGTGAGACAGGCACTGGAACCACTGAGCTAAATCTCTGGCACTACACTACCGTTTTTATCACCATAGCTTTGTAGAGTAACTTAAAGTCCAGAATTGTGGTGCCCTCTTGCTGTTATTGCCTAGAACTGTTTTTGCTAACCTAAATCTCTTCTGGTCCCATATGAATTTTAGGATTTTTCCTCTAGCTCGGTGAGGAACGCTATGGGTACTGTGACTGGGATTGCAAGACGTGTGTATCACAGTTTTGGAAGTATGGTCATTTTCAATATATTGGTTTTATCTATCCAGGAGCATGGGATATCTTTCATTTTCTGATATCTTTTGATCTATTTTTTTCAGAGTACTGTGATTTTCATTATAACCTAACCTTGGTTAGGTTAATTTCTAAGTATTTCATTTTACTTGATGCTACTGTGAAAGGTATCATTTCCTAGTTTATCTTCAGTGAGTCTGTAATTTGGCTACAAGAATGTATTGATTTTTAAGTGTTGACTTTGTATCTTGCTTTGCTAACAAATTTGGTTATTAATTCCAGGTGTCTTTTGGTGGAGTCTTGCTCTCCCATCCACATTTATTTTATCTTTTCAGTTTTTTTTTTTTTTTTTTTGTAGTACCAGGGAGTGAGCTCAGGCCCTTCTGCTTCCAAGGTAGGCACAGTACCACTTGAGCTAAATCAATCCCTGGCCCTTCTTTTATTTCTTTCTCTTGTCTAATTGCTCTGGCTAGTATTCTGAGAACTATATTGAACAGGAGTGTTTGTAGTGTGTATCCTTGTCTTGTTTCTGATTATAAAGTTTTCAGTTTCTGACCACTTAGTATGATGATGGGTGTTGGTTTGTCACAGGTGTTTTGGCAGATTGAGATAAAGACCTTCAACTGATAGGTCAGTGTGCAAAGCTACAAGATAAAGAGCTTCAATTGCAATTTCTGTATTTTTTTAAAAACATGAATGTAGGGTGGACTTTGTAAAATGCTTTTTCTGTAAGGTGATCATGGTTTTTACTGTCCTTGCTTGTGTTAATGTGGTGTATTATACTTATTGATTTTCATATGTTTAACCATCCCTGGGATGAATCCTACTTAGTCATAGTGTATAATCTTCTAGATGATCTGCTGCATTCTATTGGTCAGTCTCTTATTAAATATTTTTGCATCTATGCTTGTTAAAGAGATTGGCCTGTGGTTCTCTTTTTTTGGTTAGTTCTTTTTCTGGTTTTGGATATGCTTGCTTCCAGGAATGACTTTGAGAGTATTGCTTCTCTTTTAATTTAATAAAGGAGTTTGAGGAGTACTGGTGTTAGGTCTTCTGAACTTGCCAATGAATGTGTCAATACCTGGGCTTTCATAGTTGGGAGTTTTTTTTTTTTTTTTTTTTTGAGACAGGGTCTCGCTTTGTAGTTCAGGCAGGCCCTGAGCTCACTATGTGGCACAGGCAAGCCTTGAACTCAGCAATCCTCCTGCCGCTGCCTCCCAAGTGCTGGGATTACAGGTGTGAGCCACCATGCCCGGCACTGTGGTATGAGGCACTAATTGCTGGTGGGCGTGAGTCACCACACCCAGCATTGTATGTGGTTACCGGGATCGAACTCAGGAGCTTGGGCTTGCAAGGCAGGTGCAGGCACCACTGAGCTACAGTATCTCTGGCCCAATTGGGAGGTTTGTTTTTTTTTTTAAATTACTTCCTCAAATGTGAATTAACTTTTGTCATGTACTGGCATAAATTCCCCAATGTTGTGTGTGATTGTGAGCTGTATTTAAAATGTACCAATAAAAAATTCAATTTAGTAAAAATTACTTCCTCAATTTCATTGACTGATATTAGATTATTAAGGATTTTTGTATCTACCTGATTTGGTTTTAGTAACATAACTATCTGGGAATTTATTGGTTTTTCTTGAATTTTCCATTTTATGATAGTACAGATTCTCAAAGTAATTACTGGTGATCTTCTGGATTTCTGGATTGTGATTCCACCCTTTTGGTTTCTAATTATATGAATTTGGGCCTTTTCTTTCCTTTTTGTTTGATAAGGTTAGCTAAGGGTTTGTTTAATCTTTCAAAGAACCAACCCAATTCGTTTTTTGTTTTTCCAGTCTCAACTACCTTTATTTCTGCTCAGTTCTTTGCAATTCCCTTCCT
>PVIC010026964.1:0-24187 GCA_004025085.1 Thryonomys swinderianus
GCACGTGTTTACCTGTCCTCCCAAAGTCTCCTGGGGTCATTGCTGTGGATTTTTCAGAGGTGGCTGGGTCCAGAGTGTGTAACATGGAATTGATGCACAGTGCAGTTCTAGCCTAGGGCATTAGGGTTAAGGGTGTGACTGCTACGTACTCTATGTGGTGTGGATAAAATAAAAGAGGCAGAAAGATGCTGTTAAAGTCTTTTACTGCTTTGCTAACCAAGTCCTACAATGAAGTGTTTTTCCTCTGTGAGGCCACCGTGCCTTGGAGCCAGCCCATTAGGGACTGTAACCTCTGAGAATTGAGCTCAATAACCCTCTCCTCCTCTAACTCTGGGTGTGAGGATTGTCTCAGCACAAAAGAGTAGTTACTAAGACAAGTATGAACTATGTAGAGATATCTTCTCTCAAAACAACAAAAAAATCCACAAAAACAAAAGTTAAATTAAAACATCACTTCATATCCATTACATGACCAAAGCTTACATACCGATATAATAGTAATGTATATTATATCTATAATTTTTATATATTTACAAATATATCTATATAATACATATAAAATATATATTTCTCAAGGTCTGCTTAGCTTTATGAAACTTTAAAATATGAATATTCATTAAACTAAAGTTTTATAATGAAAATCTATTCACTCATCTTGAGAACTTGCAAAAATAAAACCTGAAAGTTGATGCAACTGAATTGAATAAATGATGGTGTATTTAGACTAAAATTTGAGTAGTTTATTATATATTTCAGAAAATTAGATAAAGGGAATAGAAAAATATGCCATGGTGTAATTTTGTGTATTACATGTGATCACATTTAATATAGGCACCAATTATTTTCCCTGTGTGGAATAAATTATATATTACCTCCACATACTAATTTTTAAAATGTTAAACATATTCCCCAATGAAGAGTGTGTGGGGTGTGTGTGTGTGTGTGTGTGTGTGTGTGTGTGTGTTTAAAGAAGGAAGAGAAAGCTGGTAAAGCATTCAGGGAAGATTCAGTGCACATACGAAAATTATTTCTTATTTAGATGACAAAAACCAACATTTAAACTTCTGAATGTGTTAGAAGTAAATTGTGTATGTACAGGAATATATTTTATTTTAGAAATATGTCTGAACAGTCATAAGTAATTAGAGACAGATTCAAGATGATCTGTGTTAAAAACGTAACACTTGGATTTTATTGATTAAAACGTGTAATTTGCCTTCCCAAATTAAAAAAAAAAAAATTGAAAAGTTCAAGTCCCCAAAGCCGTAAATTAAGGAAAAGCTAGAATGGCAAAGAAATACTTCTGTCCCAAACATTAGGTCAAAAACTGCACGGAAAAAAAATATGGAAAAAAATGCAGGAATGAAGACTGCTAACTATTTAAAAAGGCTTCACCTTCACTTACACCTTGAAGCAGTAAGACAGTATTTCAACTTTATTTCACTTTTTGTTAACATTTAGCCTGACATTTCGAAAAACTAGCTTTCCATTTCCCCCCAAACAGGGCTTGCTTTTTGAGACCTGAACAATGAATTTTGCTGAATCCTGGGGCGACCTGTTCGAGTGCGAAGAGTAGTGTGTCTCCTGTAAAACAGGATCTGTCCACAGCGACAGCTCCCGACTCCCCACTCCGCTCATCAGTGGGATTTATTTACCTGGGACAGAAGGTGTGTGTGAGTAGTGTATTAACAAACTCCACTGGTACATGAGTTGTCAATCTGAAGAGGATTTAAAAACACAGTGATAGAATCTTGCTCTAGAAGATATTTTGAATTAGTCCAAAGAATTCTTCTACTTTTCAACTTTCACACATTTCATAATGTTTGAAGAGATACTTGAGATTCCTTGAGTATCTGTTATATCCATAAGATTGAATTATAAATACAGAACATTAAAACTTGCACTAGCTTTCCCAACTAAATTTTACCACTAAACAAATAAAATTGCTAGTTCCATTTTATAAAAATGCTCTTGGTTTTCATAAAAAAACATAAAAAGCAATACTTTTATTTAGCTATAATTCTGAGTGTTTCTATGTAAAACAATTAAGTAGATGGCCTTAGTCTAAATTGTGCCATTTCTATTTTTTTTTTGGTTATTCTTTGTTTGTCCACCCATAGCAAGGTATTCTGAACATCTGTGAAAAGTGTTCATGCACACACACACACACACACACACACACACATACGCGCGCACACACTCACGCACACACACATGCACAGTTGGGCACACACTGCTCTCCTCCCTAAGTGCTAAAGTCAGTAAAGCAAGACAACAAGCTGGTGGAAGAAGAAAAGGCAAATAAATAAAACTGACCTATGCTGTCCAGAGCAAGCTCAGGAATGTTAAGAAACAAGTTATCTCACATCATTTGGGTTTGAAGACATACCTCACTTGGTTTAGCACTCTGAGCACCCAAATCCAGCCTGTTCACACAAGTGTGCTAATATTCTAACAGTACAGGCAGGAAAATGTTCTCACTATCACTTTCTTTAATGTAATCATGTAAAATTTGTATTCACAACAAAAATTCATGCAATTTGATGTTTACATATTTTTCACAATCCTCATTTCATCTTAGCTTTTAATTGTTTAAGAGAGATACAGTGTAAATTGGCTCTTGATACTTAAAGAGAAAGTTATGGGACTTTAGATATAAGGAACCGTTTCTTAGGAACTTTTCTGAATTATATATTCAAAGATATAAGACTGGAGCTGCACTGAAAGTTTCGGATCAGATTTGCTGCAAAATCTTTATTAATTTTAGCTAAAAACCTGTAATAGATATTCATAGTCTCCAAGAGAACAGACATATACTCATGTAGAAATAAAATATATACCAGAAGCTCTTAAGTGACATGCAAGAGGGCAGTGCTACTTTATAGAAGCATTTTAACAAATTTCTTCTTAGTAATGTATCTAGTTATCTGTATTAAATCAATAAAAACCAAATGTTATTGAGTTATATTATCATGTAAGAGAAATGATGAGATATTTTTTTTTTGAGACAGGGTCTTGCTTTGTAGTTCAGGCTGGCCCTGAGCTCACTATGTAGCCCAGGCAAGCCTTGAACTCAGCAATCCTCCTGTCTCTGCCTCCAGAGTGCTGGGATTACAGGCGTGAGCCACCATGCCCAGCAACGGTGAGATATTTAAACTTATGTGTCTCAGTTACCTCACTAGCAGTATGGTCTCAAAGTAAAAATAAAAAGGAAAATAAGGCCGGGCGTGGTGGCTCACGCCTGTAATTCCAGCACTCGGGAGGCAGAGACAGGAGGATTGCTGAGTTCGAGGCTTGCCTGGACTACATAGTGAGCTCAGAGCCAGCCTGAACTACAAAGCAAGACCCTGTCTCAAAAAAAAAAAAAAAAAAAGGAAAATAAGAATTATGTAACCAGAAGTGTGGTGGCAGCACATTCTCAAAGGGGAAGAAGATCAAGAGATGGAGAAAGGGGGAAGGGTGGAATGGAGGATGAAAATAAGGAATGGAGATTTGCTCTGTAATGAGTACCAACTCCACAGAAGGAAGGCAAGCACCACATACTGCAGACATGTGTCTGAACAGCAGGGGTATCAAGAGGTGGGCGGAGAAGTGAAGGGAAAGAGGAGAATAGGAAGTTAGATGTGTTATGTATATGTATCCACTTCTCACAAGAAATGTATACTTTATGTACCACCCATGTAAAGTAATACACCAAAATAAAAAAATAATCAAAATTTTTTAGCTAAATACATATTAAACCTGAGATTCCACAATTTGAAATAATTCTTGATAATAACCACATTTATAATAGCTGCATCTTTCGATGAAGCTTTTTACCAAAATTACCATTTTTATCCACATTGTTTTCCTACAGTGTAAATATTCATAATTCAATCATTCTGACCCTATTAGGATGTACTTTGTATTTGAAGAACTCTTACAAGTGATAATTACTAAAACATCAAAGTTGAAATCCAGAAAGACCGAGCTAATTCACATGAGGCAGTTAAGAGAATAATGAGAATTTTGGAGAGAAAAAATGTAAGATATATAATAGAAAAATAGAGTAGAAATAAATATAAAGTTTCTGTGAAGAAGAAAGATGGAAATGAAAGTCAGAAGGAGTCTTCCACGAGACAGTGAAGTGTGTGTGGAGAAACAGAATAGAAAAATAAAAGAACAGAGCTACCGTATAAGGCAAGGATCCCAGGAATGGGTACATATTCAAAGGAATGAAATCAGCATGTCAAGTGGGCATGTGTGTTCCTGTGTTCACTGTGCCACCGTTACCAAGCTGAGCAATGGAAACAAGCCAGTGTCCATCAGCCAAGGGACAGATTAAGAAAACAGGACATATGCACTATGAAATTTTATTCAGCCACAGAAAATGAAATCATCGCAGTTGCAACAAATGTATGGAGTGAGATATTTTGTGTCATTTCTTTTAAGGAGTCTCTCAAGGATCCCACTTGCATGCGGAACCCTGTTGATTTCACACAGGTTGGAAAGAGTGTGGCCGTGAGCAGAGGAGACAGTAGGAAGGGGAGGAGGGTGAAGACTGTTATCAGCGGGGGCTGACTTAGACTTAGGTTTAACCCGCACTTGCATAGCAGGCTGATGATACAGAGTAGTGTTGCTCTACACGCTGCAAAAAGATACAAGAATGTTCAAAGTTTTCTCCATAAGGAAATGATGTTTGAGGAAGCATGTTTAACTTCATTTGAACATTACACATTGTATACATGTGTCAGAATATAGCAGGATATCCCATTTATATGTACAATTTTATGTTTTTATAAAGTAATTAAAATATTTTTAAAAAAAGAATTGAGGCAGGTGACACATGCTTAGAATCCTAGGTACTTGGGAGGCTGAGGCTGGAGAATCACAAGTTTGAGGTCGGCTTTGGTAATTTGGAAAGGACCTTGACTTAAAATATACAATTGCCGATAAAGATAAAAAAGTAATAAAAATGAAAATCCAAAGGCGCTCAGCGCTCCCTGGATTTAAACCCCAATATAAATAAATAAATAAATGGAAAAATTCAAGGGTCATAATCTTCGGCTAATTCTGTTTTGCAGTGTCTGATTATATGATTACTTTTAAGCATAGGAGCCTAAATCCTGCAACACCACATAAAGCTTAATTTACATGTGAAAGTCAAAATCTAAAATGCTACTCTTTGTGCTCGTTTCGGCAGCACATATACTAAAATGCTACTCTTCTCACTCCAGCTCATCTCTGAACTACACACACGCACGTGTGTAGCCGAGTGTGCCCACGCACCTTCCGTTTCCCCACTCTTAATAAGTAAATACTTTTGTTGCTGTCACTGGGGTTTGGGGGTCTTATCTGGGGTTCAGGACCGAGTCCAGGGGTTTTCCAGGTACACATCGTCCTAAGTGAGTCCCAAACTCAGCCCCTCACAGGAAGCCTTTTAACATAAATATATGAACACAGCCCTTCAAAATCCAGTCTCTTGTCCTTCTCTGTCGCAACACTCCAATTTTAAAAATCAAGGCTCAAAAATGTACATGTTAAATTCAAAGTACGTATATCTAAAGGATTCTCAAAAATCTAAAATAAGTTCTCAATTTTAAATGGACCCTAAATCGCACACCATTTTCATATGAGCTCTACCTCTGTAATAGTAGATTAAAATGAAAATCATACAATATGCTTAAAATGTTTCCTGTGAAATCATTCTCAGAAGTTTGCTGCCAAAGAATTAGTTTCTTTATTAGCTATAGTACTGTGAGATAGGGAAGAAAGAAAAATAATTCGAGGCTTACATAAACATCTACCTTCAGTAAGCTTAGCAAGCAAACATTAACAAGTGCTTTGCATCCTATTTACTTACAGCAGTCCTATAAAACAATAAACTTCTGAAAGCAATTACTTTAAATTTATTTTTCCTCTACATTGGAGTAGAATATATTGCATGCAAAAGGTAGCATTGAACTTGTATAATAATAGAGATTTATTGAGACAAGGAGTAGTGCTGATTAAAAAATAAAAGCATTGAAATACACTCGAACATCTTTCCTGAAACACATGATAATAATTATCTTAGGAAAAGGTGGTGCTGACAACAGCATAAATGATGCTACCAAATGGAGAGTTAATTTTATTTTAAAGGATTAAACCATAAATTACTTCTTTAAAATTAGTGGGAAAAAAATAAACCCCTTCTAAAGTCAATTTAATCAATTCACAAGAATTTTGCACAAGACAAAAAATTATTAGACCATAACATTTCAAGAGGTTCTGTGAGAATTATATTAAAGTGTCTTGCTACTCTTACTGAGGAACTAATTAAGAATATATATGACTGAATTTTCAAATATCTGTTTAACAACCTATAATCTAACATATTTATTGCCATCTCATTCTATATTTTAGAACAGGAGTTGGTTAGATCTTAATCACTTTTAAAATAGTCTCCTTTCAAAAATTCACTTCTAAATAAGAACTTAATTTTCCAATAGTACCTTGACAGAGTCAAAAGATAATAAGTATTTAATAAATTCACTTTCACTAATATATGCCATTAATTATTCACAGTTTCTCTCTTTCTCCTGTCCCTTATTCCTGTTGTATGAGAAAAAAAATATATTTCTTCATCAGACAATTCCTTCCCTTTGATTTGGGGCTGGCTACGGGGTTTTTAAACAATGACCTGTGTGCAGAGGTCCCATACGCCACTCCAGAGCAGAAGTCTGAGCGGTGACATCCTCCCCGCCCCTGCCGGAGCTTCTGCTCTCTTCTGTGAGAAAATCTGAATCAAGTGACCCCCATCAAGCTCAGCAGTCATCCTTGACCAACTAACGTCTAGTGACATGAGCTAGAAGTATTTGCCACAAGCTGCTGAGATCTGGGTGTTTGTTTCTGTAGATAAAGCTGGTGATGCACAATGTATCATAGACATGATTATTTGTTTTAATTGCATAAAATATATGACATCGTGTAATCAGAGGTCCACCGCAGGAAGAAACACACATCTTGTACAGAAGAAACACAAAGCTTTCTGTGGGGATGAGTGACCAGGGAATCACACAGGAATGAGTAGATCTCAAATCACAGCATATGTGCTCTTCTCGTATGATTCATCTTGAGAAAGGAGGAGGAGAGGAAGAAGTTGGTTTGGGAACTGTGGTATGAATTATATGAAGTGGAGATGCTAAGGCTTGGAGGTATTGATGAATACTGACTATAGGTCACATTAGATTATAGACAAGTGTTTCAAGACCATCTGTCAAAGAATGAGAGGGGAAAAGTTGAATACAATCCAAAAATAAAATTATTACAACATTTTACTGAGCTTAAAACAGTGTGAAAATTAACTTTCTAAGCACTTAAGGATGAAATTTAATATCTTTTCAAATAAAGATGGTAGAGATAAATGAGTTTTAACAAAAAGTGAAGATGTATTTGCTGCAGGTATGTTTTCTTTTTTAAAATCAATGTAGTACTATCTGATCAACTTGGACTAAAATACTATTACTTTCCATGTACTACAGTATTGAACCTAGCACATAAGCAAGAATAATCCATTGTGTTTGAAGATAATACTGACTATTAAATACTGATAATACTGAGCATAAATTCTAAGTCAGATCCAAATTTATCAAAAAGTGTTGAAGCACTCATTAACTATGGTCAAGGTAAGTTGCTATAAATCTTTGACTAAGTTCCCTCTTCTAATAATAATTTCCATTGTGATTTTGATCTATATTTATCCACTGACTCTAGGTAGGAAATAAAAGTAAATTCCAAGATCAAGAACAAGAAAATAATGGCCTTATATAATGCCATTGTTTCATTTGAAAAAAAAAATTATTTTCAAGTAAAAAAGTACTTATATCGAGTAGATTACAACTGAGGAAGTGTATGGCTTACAATGGTTTAAACATCATTAAAAAGCCATTAAACATCATTAAAAATGAATTTATTGACAAAAGTTTATGTAGATTTGAATTCTTCACTGAATTCACATGGCTCAGGCCTACAAATGAATGCATAGGCAGATAGGAACTGTGTTAAGCACCAAAGTAGCTCCTCCAATCCTTAACAAAAACTTGGAGAAAGTGATGTCTGCTGTTAAGTAGCAAAAAGCTCCCTCTTTTTTAGAACTGAGTATATCAAGTGCAGTCTTCCAGCATGTCATGACATCTCCTCCATTAGCAGCCAGTAATTACCATACAGTTTGGAATGACTTTTCTAAGTGGGCTTCATCACTCCTCTCTCTTTCACATCATTCTCACCACCCGTCAGCTTTAATTTATATCATTATTCTTTAGAATCCTCATACAATATCATGTGTTTATTTGTTTTTTTATATTTTTGTCAGTTGAAAAGCTAGTAGGTGAGATTATCCTAAATGTTTCCTAACTTTATCCTGCAGCTTCAAGTTCCATGAAAATTCAGATGGAACGATTTCTCGCATGAGCATTACAGAGCTGAGCACATAACCCTGTTGCAGAGGTTTGATTCTGTTTTGTTGTGGTGTGGAGGATGGAGTCTGGAAGCTTGAGCCTGCCAGCCCAGCCCCTTACCACTGAGCAATGTCAACCTGCAGTTCTGTATGATTTCTAAGAGATATTTTATGATGTACTTTGTAGATAATCAGAAAATCAAATGCCAGGCGTGGTAGCTGATGCCTGTAATCCCAGCACTTGGGAGGCAGAGGCAGGAAGGTTGCTGAGTTCGAGGCTGGCCAACCTGAACTACAAAGTGAGACCTTATCTCAAAAACAAAAAAAGAAAATCAAGATGAGGAAAACTCTATATACTATGAATTCTTCTTAAATTTAAGGAGTTAATATTGATTGAAATCTGTTGGATGAAACATTTATATTTTTTTACCATTACTAACATATATTTTAATAATAGTCTCCTTAATTGAAATCCCAGTGAAAATAACATATTTGTAAATACTCAAATAATAATCAAAAATAATCAAAACAGTGAGACCCAATTTCTCAATGTTTTCTTCCATATCTGAAATTAGCAAAAATATGTGATGTGACTGCTGTACTTGGACACTTTTCATCCTTGTACCATGGTGGCTTGCTGCGAAAAAGAAAACTGATTAGCTTACACCTACGAACACACCGTTTTCTTTATTAATTCACCTGAAAATATTTCTTGTAGAAAGCTTTATTTCTACCTAGTAATTTCCTATTCTACCCCTCTCCCTCTCACACTGCTTTGTGTTTTTAAAGTACAATCTAACTGCATAATCAAGGCTGGCTGTGAACTTGCTTTATAGCCTCCCAGGCCAGCCTGGAACTTGTCCTCTTTCTGTCTCAGCCTCTGGCATTACAGACGTTTCCCATTGTCTCAGTGGAGCATTTCTTTAATTTCAGTAGAGCATACAAAAGATCCACTTGTACAAGACATGCTGAGAAGAGATTTTTCGGCTGAATTTAATGCTCTATTATTGCCATCTTGAATTCTTATCAATTATTTTTTTTAAAAAAGGTACCCCACATTTTGCTGAATGTGGACATGAATCTGTATCAGTGGAAGCCAAAGGTACATAGTATTCACTGGGGCAACAGAGATTCCAGAACATTTGAGAAGTGATTAAGGACAGAAGAACCAGTTGGAATTTTAGGAAGGAGAGAGAGGAGAGGAAATTACAGAGGAAGAAACATTCAACAAACATGAAAGTATTTTCCAAGAAGTAATAATGTATAGAAGGTGGTTTTTGTAATCAGATTTCCAAAGGCTTTAAAAGCCTGGCAGGAAAGTTAGGTGTTATTTATAGGGAAAAAATGGTAACTTTCATTAAGAAAAAGAACACATAAATTGAGGTAAATATGAAGCTATGGAAAAGACTAAAGGGTGAGACCTTCGGTAGAAAATAATGGCAGAAATCTAGATCAGAAGATGAAGTCAAAACACAGGAGCACTGAAGAGCTGAGAGTGCAGACAGCCAGCTTAGGCCGTGGGGTTTAATAAACAAATCTCACTGTGTCTTTTGTCCCTGAAAGAACATAAAGGAAAGGCCCACAGGTCTGCTGATAGGTAAAAATGACACGTTTGGCAAGAATAATCCAAATAACAATCCAAAAGGCTAGTAGTCATCTAAACATTAAAATAAAGCACTGATGATTTCTTGCAAAAGAGTAGCAATTTTCATTAAGATGAAAATTTTGAAAAGTAAACCAGAAATCCTTATCAAGAATCCATTCACCACGCATAATGCAAACTATGTCTTCTGCATGATATTTTTAAAGTTCCAAAACAATCAATTAATATACCATATCGTTTAGACTAATACTACAATGGGCATGAAGTGGCTGAGTTAAAGCAGTTATTAATTTTCACAGTCCTCAACTTAGTTCCTTTGAAATAGGAATATAATGATGCTAACTATGAAAATGACTCACTTTGGCGAAAAGAGCTTCAAAGATCAATGTAATCGTTGTTTTTTTTTTTTTTCAAATACAGATCTGGAGAGATCTTTTAAATTTTGCTTTGGGCAAAATGTTTAATGGAATCACAATGATATTTAGGTAGATTTTTTTTCCTACTGTTCTCCAAATCAAACTGCTACCTTTTCTTTTGCACAATTACATCAACACCATTCATAAAATTGAAGATTATATCATTAATCATACAATCATATCAGAGAATATAATAAATAAGTATAATAATTACAATGTTTTTTGAAGATTTGAATACCATAAAGTAATTTTCAGTGTATGAGGTTCACAAGACATTTAAAAGAGGGAAAATCTGCAAAGTATCTTGATTTTATCAACTTGTATATAATATTAAAGAGTTGTTTGTGATTAGTTTGTTAATGACTTTCTTTAGAGTACTTAAATATTCTTAAATGTTTCTGAACTTATTCATAGCTATATTTAACTTAATGTATACTAATTTTATATTAATCATCACCAAACTACATTGAGTTCCCTAAGCCTTAAAAAACACTATACATATGAGAAAATATTTGAGTTATATAGACACATATTTTAACACTATATAAAACTTCTACTGAATTGTGGTCATAAATACCCTTCTCTTTAATAGGATAATAAAGTTTAGGATCATACTTAACTAAAGAAAAAGAAGAAATGCTATTTCTTAACTTTAAAACCTCATACTTCTTGCCAGTAAAATGCAGGTGGCCCTTAGTACCATCAGCTTCTCATGCATTGATTCTTTATCCAGAGAGTCAACAAACTGCTAACTAAAAGCCCCAAAGAACCAAAGTAAAAATGTAACCAAAGTAACCAAAGCAAAACATCGCATCTGTACTGAACATGTACTGGTGTAGTTTTGCCATTATTACCTAACCAATATAGTATACCAACTGTTTACGTGTCACTCACATTCCATTGGGTGTTACAAGTAACCTGGAAAGATTTAATACATAAAATGAGATTTCCATAAGGTATATGCAAATTAGTTCCTTTTTATAAGGGAGTGGAGCTTCTCCGATTCTGGTTTGTATGGTGGATCCTAGAACTAATCCCTGAGGATCAGAGGGCCAGACAAATGCAAGCCTATAGAGATAATTAATTTGCTGTCTTTTCCAAAATGATCCTTCCGTCATGGATTCTTATATAAAAAGAGAATAAATGCACTCAGTGTACTACCTGCAAAGTGATCAATTTACTTAAGAATTCTTGGATTCTGATGGTCTATGGGAATCCTTCTTTGGATGAAATTTTAAATTGAATTTCTGGAGTAAATTTCAGAAAAAATTGAATATGTCTTATCCAGTTCATATTAGTGCCCTTTAGTGCACTGGATCATGAACATTCAAACAAGGCCCAAGTCAGTTATTTTATATCAAAGTAAATAACTATATCTCTTTAATCAGTGGGAAACAATGGTTCTAAGGAGACAGAAAACACAATTGCAAGGACAGTGAAATTAAGCTCTAGATAGATAGATAGATAGATAGATGATAGATAGATAGATAGATAGATAGATAGATAGATAGATAGATAGATAGATAGATGATAGATAGATAGATATGGGTTATATACCAGGCTGATCCTTGAAAATGTTGAGATTTATTTCTATCTTTTCATGCACTGGGAAAATCTGGCCAATAATAAATTCAGAATGCACAGCAATAAAAAGCAGGAAAATAACATTAAAAATAAGTATCAACTCGTAAACTGCAACAAGAGGGATATTGATGAGATATGAAAACATAGTTCTTCCTCTCAGAGCAGTTAAACAGTGGGATAGGTTATCAGGGAAGGTCTCTGCAGTCTCTTCTCTTAAGGATCTTTAACATCCGAGAGGAGTCATTTATCTTCAGTGGTTGCGGTAAGTCCTGTGTGAAGGCAGGTGAAGGACTGGATGACCTCTGCATTCATAAGTCGGGAGTTACTTGTTATCGGCTGCCTGATTTAGTTATTCAAAGAGACTTTTTCATTCAAAAGAGGTCATCAGTAATGTTGAGCATTCTGCGAATAAAATACTTCTCAATCTCTACCATGAAGAAATCACACTGAAACATGTGATCACGGATTAGAATCCTCATTTATAAACATAACCCGAGTTATTTTATAAAAAAAAGTTTCAGACTGTACAAGAATAAATGATATTGAAACGATTTAAGTACTGTCATTCCAGAATGTTGTCGGAAGCACATATACAAAAGAGTGACACAAATACTATTTTTGAGTCATATAAGTTACATGTAATATGTATGACAATATTGATACATTTTATATTGTTTATAATTAATTGAAACAGATCTATAGAGCTGTCCCCCTTTTCTTTACTATTCTCCACCCAGATCATAAGAAAGTTCAATACTATGCATGACACAGGTGACTTCAAGGGAAACAAATTATGTTAATCAAAACAGCAAAGGATCAATAAACAAAGTCCACATAACATAGATAGTGTCATCGAAAGAGTTACAAAGATTCATCTTACTCAGTTATCTTGATGCTGTGTAACGTCTCCTTTTCACTTCGCCCCAGAAAAGACCCTCAGCATGCACGACAAGCAGAAAGGAATACAGTTTTTCCATGCTATTATAGCAATTTTGAAATGACCTCTAATTTCCTTATGGAAAAAGATGACTTCACATAAAATGTTTTAATTTGACTATATTATTCTGTAAATGATGGTTTGGGGAAAATTTTTGTCTAAGAATTTCCACCTGAAATGCCGGATGTGGTGGCTCATGCCTGTCATCCCAGCACTCGGGAGGCAGAGACAGGAGGATTGCTGAATTCGTGGTGGCTTGCCTGGGCACCATAGTGAGCTCAGGGCCAGCCTGAACTACAAAGTGAGACCCTGTCTCAGAAAGCAAAAAAAGAATTTCCACCTGAAGGCTCTTTTACCTTGAGTATAAACTCATATTTTTAAACAAAGATCCACAAAAACTAGATGATTTTGAGTACTGGTTTATTCTGGGTTATACATAAAACCTTCCACATTATAAGTATCATCACTGTCTTTTTAAAATAAGGATAGCTCCAAAAGTACTGGTAAGTCACAGGATTTTTACAAGCACAGACGACAGAATGTGAAATAAACTCTACTGTATCCACCTTCTTCTAAACCAATACTTTTTACATATTTTGGAACAAAAGTTATGCAAGTTTAATGTAAAGCCAAACACTACAAAATTTTGAGATGTTTTGAATTTTCACCTATGTTCAAAAGATATCTAGAAATTGGTCCAAGTAAACTCCCCTTGTCCTATTACACATCAAGACTTCTTACTATTTAAGAGAAAATTCTGAATCAAACTCTATGGATTTTTATTTCCTCCTTTAAAAGAATGTTTATTTTCACACTCTTAAAGATAAATTCCTTTTTTTGTTCATTTTTCTCTATGATAGATATTGTGAAATAGAAAATACTCAAAAGGAAATGTAGTGCAGGGTGAGTAATGAGGGGTAAAGAAAAATATGGTAATAAAAAAGGGAAAGATAAATTATTTTTTAAAAATTATTACTCTTACCACTCCAAATTCATAAACTTACAGACAAAGCATCCTCACAAACTTTAATATCTCAATGGAAAAATATTTTAAATGAAACTAAATTAATCTAAACACTTGTTATACATAATTATCTGCAAATGATGATAGAGTGTACTTTGGCTTCTATTCACTTATAGTTTACTATAAGTTTTAATTCTCTTTCTTGTAATGCTTAATTGAAAAAAGGAAAAAGAACCCAGCAGAGGGTTCATGGCAGCAGCAGGTCACAAACTCAAGATTTGTTCTTTTCTCCTGCCTTTTTTTCTCTTTCTGTTTTGTAACCATGGTAAAACAATAGAAGTGAACTTTCCCTGAACTTTTCTCTTTAAAGGTCTGGGTCCACGCTGACCCAGCAGGGCGAGCTGGAACCTGATACCATCAACCCGAGAGCTGCTAAAGCAATCAGGTTCAACAACAGCCCTATATGTTCCCTAATGTCATCTTGCCACAAAGCCAAGGCAAAAGAAAGCTATTTCTAGTAAAGAATTTCTTTCTATTGTTTCAGATATTAATTCAGTGTTCTAAATGTGTACACAACATGGACCAAATTGTAGACTATAGAAGTATATATCATTGTTCTCTTAATTATATCAATATCAAAGTTCATTTATAGAAAAGGTCTAATTCTACCAAATAAAATTATATAAAATTCCTCTATCATCAAAGAAGATATGATTTATAGCGTTAAATTTTAAGAAATCTTCCATTTATCAGATCATTTTATTAAATTTTTACAGTAGCCTATTTTTAAAAAATAACATTGAATAGGAATTTGGTTTCATGCTCTTCTGCAGGCATTAAAGTTGTAAAAACATAATTGATTAAACACTAATAGAAATAAAGGGTTTCTCTGAAACTGTACCACAATAAATAATGAATTAGTTGGGTCATAGTAGGAGTATCATTCCTATCTCTGTTATTTAAAGCTATCTGTTATTCAGATACATTTCTGCTTTCAATAAAATCTTTGAAGTCATAATACTATAAGCAAATCATTTTAAGTGATTATATCAAGAATGGTTCGGATATAATTTCTAATATCACTGAATAAGTTTTATGGAAGTACTTTAGATTCAGCCTTTTTACATCCACTTATTTTATACTTTCATTTCAGTAAATCAATTGCTAGTTAAGATTTATTATTGCAGATGTATGATGGGTAGCACTATGCCAGCCATGTTAGAGATGGCCACACTAAGTAAACATGGTAAGAGATTTATTTAAAATTATTAGATACATTCAAAGTTCCTTACAAATATGTGAATTGTTGTTTTTATCTAAATTCTTTTTTTTTTTTTTTTTTTTTTTTTTTTTTGCTTTTTGAGACAGGGTCTCACTTTGTAGTTCAGGCTGGCCCTGAGCTCACTATGGTGCCCAGGCCAGCCGCCGCGAACTCAGCAATCCTCCTGTCTCTGCCTCCCGAGTGCTGGGATTACAGGCGTGAGCAACCGCGTCCGGCATTGTGGTATGCGGTGTTGATTGTCGGTGGGCGTGTCTCCACGCCCAGCATTATATGTGGTTACCAGGGATTGAACTCAGGACCTTGCGCTTGCAAGGCAGGCGCGGGAACCACTGAGCTAACCCTCCGGCCCTTTATCTAAATTCTTAAACTGACATTCCAAGTAGTAAGATGAATATGCCACTCAAAATGCAAGTGAAATGTTAGCTTCATTTTAAAGAAACCTATTGACAATTCTTAGAACAATATATACGGAATAAGAAAGAAATCTTTAACATGAATTTTGAAACAGGAAGAAAAGATCATGAAGTCAAGAAGAAAAATACATACAGAAATTACTGGCCTATTGGTTTAAATTCTGAATTCTTGATAAAGAATTCATTGACCTTGTTTTCTTCTAGTAAGACTATGCTGTTACTGAGAAAATAGGGGAAGTTAACATGTCGAACACCTTCCTTGTACTAAGTAAAATATCTGTCTTGTTTAAACACCAACAACTCTTTATCACAGACATTGTTCCTCTTCCTCAGAAGATCAATCTGCATTGACTGGATGCACACTAGGACTCACAAATTTCAGATGTTCATGTTAGTTCCACACCTCTCCAACTTGAAAGCCTGTGCTTATCCCACTGTACCTTACTGCATTCCAGTAACAGAGACAAGGTCACTTCTGTATGGATCAAAAAACAGAAGTCTTCACTTACTAGATATCAGATCTTGGCAAGTCACTTACCCTATAGAAACTTACCTCTTCCCTTTACCGTTACTCTCCAAAAGTGCTGTGGCACATAATTATACATTCTAAAATAATCCAGGAACATATTATCATAGGGTTGGAGATAAGTATGTGAACAGGTAAGGCAAAAGAAAAAGAGGAAGCCAGTATTCTCTACCATTTTCAGGGATGCACCTTCTAAGAAGGGTACTCCCTATCTGTGCCATTATCTTCCTATGATTTCCCCAGTGTCACTGTTCTTCCTGCCCTTTCTCATCTCTCTGAATAAAGGAAAACTGTAATAGGTGGCCATATGTATTAAAGTGGTTAGTTTTAATAGCTATCTTCTGGTGAAATAGAGAGCACATGAAAACATTTTCAGTGAGAAGAGGATATGAGAGATACATATAAGTAAAAATATAATTTGCAGTCTAATGAGACAACTAAAGGCCTTTACAGTAATTATCTTTCATTGTTTTCCAGAGAAGAACAAAAACTCTAATTCACAAACTAAAAAGTATATGCATAGCAAACTTAAAGATGAAATTGATGTCCAATTCATCAATAATTAAAACCAACTTCTGAGAATGCAGACATGTGTTTTCACTTCCCTGTTCCATATCTAACTTCCCATTGGTGTAGCCAACATCATGATATTTCACTAACACTTCAATTTAAGACGGCTAATGTAAACTTTTCAGCTTCCGGCTGAACCTGAATCTCACTATGGGTCCTATTGACATCTCCAATACCAAATTGCCATTCACCCGATGTCCAAAGCAGAACCTAGAGAGTCATTCCAAGTCCTTTTCATTTAGTGTTCTTTCCACTAGTCAGTCAATGGGCACTGGCTATTCCTTTTGTTCCTCCATCTATCATATACCTCCCAGTTCACTTCCTTCTTCATTCAGCTCATTCTCAGCTTTCCCAGGTCCAGTCCTTTCCACTCCTGTATGCAGTTAGAACTGACCTCTACAGAGAGAATAAATACCATAGCACTTCCTGACACACTTAGTCCCCTAACTTGCTTAGCACACAAAGCCCTAAAAAGCAAACACCTAAATTCTTTTCAGGTAGAATTTCTCGGAACTTTTCTACCCTCATTCTGCAGTTGGGGCCTAATTATTTGCAGATATCCGTGCTTTATAAAGGTTAATCCTCCCCCCACTAGAATGTGCTTTCCTTCAATTGTCCACGTGAGAATAACCCTGCATTAATTCTCATTAACTCCTTTCCCAGTCTCCACAGGTACACACTGCTCACTAACTTCCCTTGACTTTCACAGTGCTATAGAATAGAATCAAATCCTTATCCTGTTAATACAACAGTTTATAAATCATTTTGTCTGAGAATACAAACCTTAAAATGAAGTAACCATTTTGGATATCCTTTTTCTTTCAAAAATTCAATAGTTCCAGTAACAAGTAGAAAATTAATTGTATGTTTGCTGCATGATTTAACTGAGAAAAATACCAAACCAACAGTTTTCAAAAAAATACTATGTATGTAGCTAATAGAAAATATTAAAGTACCAGAGTATCCTTTCTAAAAATTACGATACCTCAATAAGTTAAAAGATAAGATTCTACACGTTCATTTAGACAATATTATTTTTACTGAGTAATAAATTATATTATATAAATACTAACCAAATTTAAAAGACAAAATGAACCAAGCTAAAATATAGAAATGTATGTGCTACAAAAATTTTTAGCTTACAAATGCTGTAAAATGTCAATCAAATATTGTAAAATATTAAGTCATCATTGCCCTTTAAAATCCTTTCAACAAGAATTCCCTAATTGTACTTTCACTTTATCTCACTGTACCAGTAAGTAAATAAATTAACAAAATAGCTTTTATCACACAGAATAACCTTTTAACTGAGGGATTATCTGTGGTTTATTTTTCATTTCTTTCACTGCAGATAGCAGTTCATGCCTCATTGATTAGTTTGCTAAGGTGGTGACCAGAAATGAAAACACAGTCTCTCAGATATTGAAAGAACTCACACGCCCACACACATGTGTGCATGCACACACACACACACACACACACACACAACTACATACCAGATATACATTCATTCTATGCTTCTATGCTAGGTCTTTAGTTTCTAAGAAACAAAAAATAGTCAAGAATTATAAATAGTTCAATTGTATTACCCCATGCTCAGGTATAATATCATCTCTTAGATTTGTTCTCATTTACATTTTTATGCTCATCTATTACATTGTCTTTTTCTGTCATAATTAAGACTAACCTGTCCATTTGATAACTCTCAGGGGCTGATATTGTCAAAAAGGGAAAAAATCTAGTTTCCTTCATACTCCTGCCACTTAGAAAGAAATTCAATGGCTGCCTACATTTTGCTATATCCCAAGATTCTTCTGTCTACGGTAGACACTTTCCATCTGTATCACTAAACTTAGCACTCATATCTTTAGATTTAACCTCCCTTTCTTCTCTTCAGTCGAAAATAAATCTGGAATTGTTGTACCAAACTTTTAAACCACAGAATTCAAGTAGGACACCAAGTGTTCCCTGGAGTAACTGAAACAAGGGAACAAACACCAGTCTGACCTCACCAGTTGCTATCCAAGAACTATGCTCAACTTTGTTCTGATATTTGACAAGATCATTGATTCTTCTAGAAAAAAAAAAACAGCATAGTCTTGAAGACTTCAAAACACAGAGCAAATGAAGAAAAGGGAATACAATTCCTATGTGGAGAATAAAAGTCTTGGAAAAACATTAAAACAAGATAAACCTTGAAACTAATTTAGCAAAGGATATTCAACTAATTGATAAATTGAACTTTTTCTTTTGAACTTGAACTCACAGATACAGAGAATACTTTGACTAAACACAAGGAAAGACCTGTTCACAGAATCAAAAATTTATTTTTCTCTAATATCTTTGTTCCCTTCAAGGTTAAAAGGAAGCCAGAAAATAATGTCAGAGATAAAATAAAATGGATATTGGCATCTCGTATATAGGTTTTAGCTCAATGTTGGGCCCTCTTTCTGCTCTGACATTCTATCATTCTTTTCACTGTAGTCTCTATCACCAAATCCACCTGATTATGTGTTCACATGTATTGTTTTTCACACATTTTGTTGACCACTTATTAGTTAGGTGGTTATTTCTTTAGGATCTAACATGGTTCTAGTAACACTACCAAGTACTGACCATCCTGCCCGCTGCCGTTCCAACAGAAATCAGAAAGCAAGAAGATTTTGAGAAACAGCCAAACAAGCTTTAGAAATATTATAATTGATAGTCTTCATGTCTCCACCTCGAGCAGAGCTTGCTTTCTTGGCATTCTTACTCCTCCCACTGACATTTAAGACCATTACCTCAGCCATCCGCACTCTAATGCTTTCAACAATCAACTAAACCCTGCAAGAATTTAATTGATAATTAAGGTTAAATGCTTAAATTATGATTATTTGCACTTAAAAGCGGCTCCTTCTTCTGTGTGAATGCAACCTCTGGTGCTATTTCTTAAGTACGAAACTAAATGAAGCCTTTGTAGGCCATCTTTGAAAGGTTGCTTTGGCCTCGGTATTAGAATGGTTTATTTCATTTTTGGATTACTTCTCAAGGAACACCGTAGAGCTCATGTCTTACTGTGGCATCTCCAATTGTCTTCTTCCGTCCTTTCAGCTTCTTTACAAAATTAACAGCCAAAATTCTCACCCTTCTAACTACTTTCACTTCACATTACAACTCCATGCACAAGCATTGGGTATTGTGCTGACGTGAAAAGCACGGTCTGTTCCAGGCATCGGAGCAACCTGACACTCTCTGCCTTGTGCTGCGGCCACCATGCTTTCCATGCATATGGCACTGTGTACATTTTTGAGGTGTAGTGAGGAGGACTCTTATCTTTCTTTCAAAAAAGATTGTCTAGGTGACCGCCCCAACTTAGAAAATTCCACAGAATATTTTCACCTTCAGATTTGTGTCTGTCTTTCTTATTTGTTTACTCAGCAACATTAGGCTTTTATTTCATACTAGGGAAAGACCCAAGCAGAGAAAGAGAGTAAAATATACTCTTAGAAGAGTGCCTCAAGTTTATAATCTAACAGTTATAGAAAAATTGGAGGGAAATATTCCAGCAAATGAACCAGTAAATATGTGGAAAGGTCTTTTGCCTGATCAAGAAAGCAAGAGAAAGGACATTTTACTTGTGAGGAGAGAAAAGAAACCAGCAGACTGAGAGGCCAGCAATATAAAAGTTTTAGATTTCTACTGACCTAACATTAATAACATATCTGTGTGAGGTTTCATTGAGTCTTAATTGTTTCTTGTACACAGTACACTTTGGGGGTCTCTAGATACGTTACATTTTCTTTCTCTCAAGCCAGTGGCACAATTCATTGTCCTATTTTTAGCCACAATGTCCAGTTCAAATCTCAACCCATAATCATGTTTAACAAATGTGTTTGAGTAACTGAATTAAAATGTAATATAAATGAATTCATTCACTTAAAATTCCACAGCACTCCACAGTGTTTAAATTTTCAGACTCTGTAGAAGAATACTACCCGTATTTTAATGAAATATGAATCCGTTGACTTCTAACTAGTCCTGGATATAAAGATAACATTGCAAATAAAGGTGCATTATACAAAAGTCTGCCTTTGTAAAGCTTTGCTGTCAGCATAAAAGATCAAAAACAATATAAAGGTAATAAAATGATACATAATAGCGGACAATTATGTTCTCTGAACTTTACTTATCAGTACTATGATGTCTTTATCGAAAAGTTCTTTTTCCTGTAGTAGTGAGTTTATGTCCAATCCATATCCTCTGCACCTGTTAGAAGGTCCCTACACCCTGATAAATGTAACTGTTATCACATAGTGAAAGGAAAATGTAAATCTGTACTATCAAAAGCATTTCTATTTTGCTTGATGATTCTCAGCTATTTCCTGTTACAAATCCAATAGGAAGAGCAATAATAATAATAATAACTTTGAAAGAAATAGTCTAAGGAAGTTTAACAGACAAATCCAACACTCATCCTCTATCCAAAATAAAGATTTGATTCCAAACACAATTTTACTGTAGCAGAACTGTCTGGACATTTATCATAGTAAATTTTTTCATTATTTTCCCCAACTTAAATGACAACCACCAAACCTCCATAATATTATGCAGACATTTAGTTCTACTGATGTGAACAGCCAAGAGATTAATACTGACAGAGCCAAATTACACAAGAGTCGAGAACATTGATCCAACAATACGATGATAATTATCACTAGGGGAGGTAAGAGATGAACACATTTTTATCTTCTAAAGACTCTGAGTTAAAGGTGCAAATATTTAATTGCCACTTTTATTAATTTAGTTACTAGAAGTATTTCAAATTTTGTAATTATCTGATTCTGCCTATACTAAAAGGAGCCTAGCTTTAGAGACTTCACAGCAATGTTACAATTAAAATAAGACTTTAAATAAAAGTTATTAACAGTGCATTACAGTATTTCACTCTGTGAGTGGCATATTACAGACATGTACAAGTTATGAACATAATCCTAAATGATTTAATAATCATTGTGAATAGCTTAGGTATAGTGGTAATATTTATTTATGAGTAGAATTAGAAATTGAGGTCTTAGACAATTATAAGTCTATGCCTGCAGGGTTTTACTTCAAAATATTAATCATTACTCTCTTAGAAAATAATATTCCTTAGAAATAAACAATCAGCCTATGCCATTTGCTATAAATGACTTTCAATATTGTGAACAGGTAAGAGAGTCAAGATGGAAATGAACACACCATCTTTCCTTCAAATTTTCTGTGTGACATGTAGGGTGAATACAAAAAGCTCAGTAAGTTTTGTTTGTGAGATAAAATAAAACAGATCTTGGGCCGGAGATATAGCTCAGTGGTTCCTGCGCCTGCCTCGCAAGTGCAAGGTCCTGAGTTCGATCCCCATCTCCGGTAACCACATACAATGCTAGGCGTGGTGACTCACACCCACCGGCAATCAATACCACATAACACAGTGCCGGGCGTGGTGGCTCATGCCTGTAATCCCAGCACTCGGGAGGCAGAGACAGGAGGATTGCTGAGTTTGAGGCTTGCCTGGGCTACATAGTGAGCTGAGGGTCAGCCTGAACTAGAAAGTGAGACCCTGTCTCAAAAAAAAAAAAAAAAAAAGAATAGATTTTATACGTGAAATTCCTATGGTTTCCCAGATCCAACAACTCATGACTAAACCACATTGAACTCCAAAGAAACCCTTTGCTTAATAGTTTTCTTGATAGAACTTGAAAATTGTGAAGGGGATATTGCAAGATAATAATGCTTAAAAACTTTCATCATGTTAAGTATGGGATACACATCCATGTAGAAGTTTTCATGCATTTAAAATGATCCAAATACAGCTGTCTACCACATTTTCTCTCTTGGTGTTTTGTCTCTCTAGAAACAATAGTTCTAAACGTGTTGATAAGAAACTGAAAAGCCAGTCATACAGTAGCCTGCTGTTTTACAAAGTAAGGAATGAGCTTTAGATTTTGAGTCAGAGTTCACTTGTTAGTATAGCACTTTCTGGGCTTGGTGTCTACTCCCCCCACACACACACTAAGCATGTAGGATCAATCTAAGGACATGGGCTAATAAGAAGAGAAGGGCTCTAAGCAACTCTTCCCTCTGTGCTAGGAGCGGGGGTGAGAGTTAAAGTAACTCTGATTTCTGGGACACTCATAGGAATGACCCAGCACCATGCAACGCGTCTGTAAATGACAAGGACAGAATGCACTGGGACCAAGCGGGCTTGCTTTCACGTTTCCCCTGGAGTAGGTATCAAAATCATAGGACACCCACACAGTAATCAATTTTAAATCAAGTGAAGTTAACTAGAAGGGATCTTAGTGAACTTCATATTTCAAATATTTGATGTTGTGTTGTAAGGAAATATGTATCTTTACATAATACAAATAAATAGGTATCTGAACAATACTGTTGAAAATCTTATTATCGAATGCGTCTGCCACAACAACTAAAGTCTGTTTTAATAAATTATTTTGTTAGAATTCACTTTCTAAACACACATCAATCCTCTATTTCTAACATTTACAATAATAGATTATTGTTTGGCATCTTGTTTCCACTTTCCTTTCAGAATATTGTCAAGTAGATAATGCTCAGGTAAGTGTGAAGTCTTCCATACGGGATACAATCTGTAGGCATCCAGTGAAACCTAAGAGAAGCAAACTACAGTTTGCTTCTAATGGAAACGGCTTCAAACTTGTGAATTCTCAAAATAAAGGGCCATTTCTATCATCAGCAACTTCTAAGGGGTTGATATCTGCATTTATCTGATCAGTCTTAATGGAAAAGTAATTCTACATTTGAAAACCTTCAAAAGTGAATCAAAAACAATTTCCTAAAATTACACAGTTCCATTGGGTAATTTCCAACTAGGCAAAACTTGTTCCCCTTTAGCAAGTTAAATTTGCTAGATGGGCCACTATAATTGCAATGCTTAAAAGTTATGCATTCAATATATGCCAATTTAAATCCTGAATTTCTCAAATTAACATAACAGTTTAAGATCATCAAAACTTACATGCAACCATCTCTGTAACCTGCTGTTCAAAATAATTCCTCAAAAGAGTCAGACACCACAAACTCCCTTTTCCAAAATTTTATTTGAACACAAAGCAGTTGAATTATTTCAATGTCAAAATATTTAGTTATATCTGAAAAATACAATAAATTGATTTAGCTTTAATAATAAATGTAAAAGTATACTATCTTTAGAGTTTTAAATAGAAAAAGTTGTAAAGAAATTTGCAACTAAAATTCTCTATGATTTATGGCTTTTTTCATTTTTAAAATAAAGTTGCATTTAGTTCTAATCAAGACCACATTAGGGAAATAAAACTTTCAGATATTTGGCAAACTAAAATGACTTAACCAAGAAATTTTTCATCATGAAATTATATATTACTAGAAATGTAAATCACAACCAAGAATAACTTTTGTTTTTGGGAAAGATGAGGCAATTCTAACATTTTCATCAGG
>PVIC010026965.1:0-24174 GCA_004025085.1 Thryonomys swinderianus
AAAAAAAAAAAAAAAAAAAAAAAAAAAAAAAAAAAAAAAAAAAAAAAAAAAAAAAAAAAAAAAAAAAAAAAAAAAAAAAAAAAAAAAAAAAAAAAAAAGAAGATCATATACCAGGACCAATTTGTTTTTATCCCAGAATGCAAAGATGTTTTGACATCAATAAATATAACTTGACAGAAATAGAATCAAGAAAAAAAATCTTTAACATCTCAATAGATACTGAAAAAGCCTCCGACAAAATCTGATGCCCTTTCATGATTAAAAAATTGTGAAACTATATAGAGAGTTATATCTGACAAACCCACAGCCAACATCAATTATATGAGGAAAAAATAGAATTCCCTAGAAAGTCAGGAACAAAAGATATGGGTCCAAACCATCATTCCTGTTTAATATTGTGCTCAAAATCTTAGCCAGCAATGAGAAAGAAATAAAAGGGATGTGAATACAAAAGGAAGAAGGCAAGTTATCCCTATTTGAGATGTTATTATCCTTTCCAGGGAAGACTCAAAATCTCCACTGAAATACTGTGAGATCTGATAAATTCCCCAGATGTGGCAAGACACAAAATCACACACAAAAATCAAGTGTGCTCCCATATACCAATAACAAATTCTCCAAGGAAGAAGTGAAGAAAGCAACTTCACATGAAATAACTTAAAAAGTGAAATACCTGGAAATCAACCTAACTAAGGGATGAAAGATGTCTAAAATGAAAATCACAAGACCCTGAAGGAAGATTCTGAAGAAGGTATTTGAAAACAGATACTACTCTTGAGTTGACAGAATTAAATGGCCATTATTACCAAAACTGATGTATAGATTTAATGCAACCCCTATTAAAACACCAACAACATTTTTCATAAAACTAGAAAAGCCAGTTCTGAATTTCATTTGGAATTAGAAATGACTCCAAACAGCCAAAACAATACTGAGTAAAAAGAGCAATGCTGAAGTTATCACTATACTAGACTTCAAACTATTCTGTAAACCCACAGTAACAAAAACTACACTGGATCACTGGAATAGAAATAGAAGACACAGAAACAAAGCCATCACATGTTTAAGGAAGAGATCAAAAAGATATGCTTGAAAAAAGACTGTCTCTTTAGCAAATGGTATTTTGAAAATTGGATATCCTCATGCAGAAAATTGAAACTAGATTTCTATCACTTACACTGTACAAAAATCAAGTCAAAGTGGATAAAAACCTAGATATAAATACAGAAACATAAAACAGGGGAAGACAATATGGTTGAACCTATGGGCAGAGGCAAATGCTTCTTAAACAAGACTCCAAATGCACAATATCAAGAATTAACAAGTGGGATTATAAAAAATTAAAAAGCTTCTTGGGCCAGGGATTTAGCTCAGTGGTTCCAGCGCCTGCCTCACAAGTGCAAAGTCCTGAGTTTGAACTCCAGTAACCACATACAATGCTGGGCGTGGTGACTCACGCCCACCAGCAATCAATACCACATACCACAATGCAGGGCGTGGTGGCTCACCCCTGTAATCCCAGCACTTGGGAGGCAGAGACAGGAGGATTGCTGAGTTCCAGGCTTGCCTGGGCCCCATAGTGAGCTCAGGGCCAGCCTGAACTACAAAGCGAGACCCTGTCTAAAATAAATAAATAAATAAATAAAGAATAAAAAGCTTCTATACAGCAAAGGCAACAAATAACAAGAGTGAAGAGACAACTCACAACATGAGAAAATATGTGCTCACTACTCTTCTGATAGAGAATATAGGGTGTATAAAGAACTAAAAAATAACCCTCATTGAAGAAACAGCAGAAAATGGGCAAATAAACTGGATACTTCTCAAAAGAAATTCAAATGGCAAAACAGTGTGTGAAAAAACATTAAACATCTTTAACCATCAGAGAAATGCAAATTATGGTGCATTATATACATCTACTAACTACTTGTGATAAATGTAATCATTATGTACTTCAAACATTTACTTATAAAAATCACATTGAAATTCCATATCATCCCAGTCAGAAACATACAAAAAAGAATGGAGTGGAATGGAATGGAATGGAATGGAATGGAATGGAATGGAATGGAATGGAATGGAATGGAATGGAATGGAATGGAATGGAATGGAATATTGGTAAGAGAGGGGTGGACTTCTAGATTGTGAGTGAGCATGTAAACATGGAAATTGGTATGGAGAGTCCTCCAAGAGACTAAACATAAGAACACCACTTGACTCAGCCATACCCTTCCAGGGCATATGCCTGAAAGAATTAAGGACTCGGTACTATAGTGACATACACACCCACATTGACAGCACCACAATCACAATAGCTAAGCTCTAGAAAACAGCCTAGATGAGTGATGGCAAAGCTTTTCAAGCCTTCAGTGATAACAGGCACAGAGCGTATGGCATATGTGTCACAGGTTCGCCACTGGCCTAGAAGTTCATCAACAGATGGGTGGATAAGTTACATGTGGTATATAGACTATAACAGAATGTTACTCACCAGAAAGAAGAATTAAATCACATCGTTTGCAGAAAAATAGATGGAACTACAAATCATGTCAAGGGAAATTAGACTCAGAAAATTACATATTTTACATGTTCTCCTTTGTATAAGAAATTTTAAAAACACAAAATTGATAAATTAAACAAATTGATAAAGAATAGATAACAGGAAATAATCAGGAGGTAGAATTCTGAGGAGGGGAATCAGTGGGAATAATGAGATTGAAACTGAGATATGTTAAATGCAGGCACCAGCTTCTCAAAACAAACTTCATTATGTAATATTAACATGGACCAATAAGATATCATTTTAAACAGAGAATCACTAGGGGTAGTGAGAAATGTTATAGATGGAAAATATTCACATGAATGTTACAGAACTGAAGGCTGAGACTCACTGCTATAGTCATCTACTCAATGTCTACCAGAAGTCAAGGTTCTCCCAGGTGTGTGCATCTCCATGTACAATGTGCCATATGTGCTGGGAGTGTGAATAATAACTGAACAAAACGCATATCCCTGGCACCTTTGTCTTTGCATTTATTTGCTTCAAAAAGCTTTTGGATCAGGGAGCCTTCTAAACAATGAAGATTCTTTTTGCAATGTGCCTTCATACGCCCTAATGTATACCTAGAAAATCACAGGCACCCACAATTCTAGTCTACATTAAGTCATCCAGCATTGTACAGTCCAAGATCAAGTGTTAAGTAGATCAGAAAAATCACGCTGATCCCCTCGAAAGCTTAACCAGTGACTGATTACTACGCACACACATCTGTACACACACAGTTTCCTCAAGTACGGTAGTATCTTGACATCTCTTAAAGAAACATGGCCTTATGCACCAAATTCCTGCAGTGACCATGTTTATGGAACTTATTTTTATCTATGGGATAAAAAGAAAATGGAGTGATTACTTTAAAAAACAGGCTCATATATAACCCTGGAGAGAGCAGAAACACAGTCATCTGGCCAAAGTGCATACTTTTTCAAGCAGGAAAACTACTTTGCATACTTATTAGGTAGAAGCCTTTGTAGATGCCTCTTTTAAAAAATCAGCTGATATCACTCTAGAACCAGCCTCAGTTAACATCACTTAAATGAAGTTTAGGGTGTGTTAGGATTTGCTGCATAGGACTTACAGACTCATCAATTTGTCCATGATTTCTCTTTAACACATTAGGTTTCCAGGACAAGTCCTGTATTAGAGAGAGGTAATGGAATGTCTAACACATGGACCAAATAAATGTCCACTTGATCTCTGGACATCATGTCATGGTAGTCATGTTTATATGCATTGATACAGTATACAGGGAAGTGAGAACAGCTTCACATTATTTGCAGTATTCTAGGATGCAGCTCTTTTCAAGAAATGGAAACTTAGTTCTTCAGGAATAAGTCCTTACAAACTGTACTGTGGACAATTATTGTCTTCCCTGCCTACTATTCACTTGGCTTTTTTGAGACAGGGTCTTGCCTTGTAGCTCAGGCTGGCCCTGAGCTCACTATGTAGCCTAGGCAAGCCTCGAACTCAGAAATCCTTCTGCCTCTGCCTCCCAAGTGTTGGGATTACAGGTGTGAGCCACCACAACTGGCTCTGTGGTGTGTGGTACTGATTGTTGGTGGGCATGAGTCACCACACCTGGTTTTGTTCTGTGTGGTCACCAGTTATTGAACTCAGGTTCCTGCGCTTGCTAGGCAGGTGCTGGAACCATTGAGCTATATCTCCGGCCCAGCTTACTTAATTCTTGAAAAGTGTATTACATCAGTTCAAATTCAATGTATAACTGAATATTTGGTTATTAAAATTGAGGGGTGTGTGGGTTCAGCTCAGTAGTAGAATATTTAACATGCATGAAGGCTTGGGTTTCAACCACAATACTACAAAATAAGTAAGCAAACAACAGAAATGTTTAAACACTTAAGAGGTATTACCACATACTTGAGATGCCAGTTGTTCTAAATAAGCACTAAAGTTACCTTTGCTTGCTTGCAGCTAAAGCAAAAAACTATAACACAGCATAATTCTTACTTTCCAAAAATGTAAGGCAGATTTTTTTCTTTGGTCTTAAGTTCGAGAAATATTTTATTGGAGCTCTTTTATAAGAAACATCAAGTAGTGTCTCCAACTCTATGTTGTAAAAGACAGAAACTTTTTCATATAAATGTCTCCAGCTATACAGCAAAAGATGAAGATTTTTTTCTCCCACGTGCTGAAAGCACAATATTAAATCTCAACTGAGTGATGGCAGAGTTGCTGGAAGCTGAAGCAATACAGCTGAGGTACACTGTTTCCCAATGATTTACCTGAACAGAGGAGCTGGGAGAAGATAGGGAAATGGAGACCTACACAGCTTTCGGCCCCAGGCTCCCTAAGTGTCTGCATCATGCAATACAAGGGGCGATTCTGAACTGCGGTTTCCCAGGGGCATCGGAAAGGGTCTGAAACCTACACGCTCACTGAACATGGATCTTGGATGTTCACTGACCCATCTGTGGGCAGCAAAGGTTAACACTCCACTGTGAACACACAGGAAGGAGACTAAACAAGTAAGCCTCGCTTTTTTTTTTTTTTGAGTCAGGGTCTCGCTTTGTAGTTCAGGCTGGCTCTGAGCTCACTACGTAGACCAGGCAAGCCTCAAACTCAGCAATCCTCCTGTCTCTGCCTCCCGAGTGCTGGGATTACAGGTGTGAGCCACCACGCCTAGCACTGTGCTATGGTGATATGTGGTATTGATTGCTGGTGGGCATGAGTCTCCACGCCCAGCATTGTATGTGGTTACCGGGGATCGAACTAAGGACCTTGCACTTGCGAGGCAGGTGCCGGAACCACTGAGCTAACCCTCCGGCCCAAGCCTCCCTTTTGACCCATGTTAAAGAAATCTCCTCTGAATCAGTCCACAACCCACAACCCTTGCTTCGCCTATTTTCCAATACCATGTGTGACAGGGCCATAGGGAACTTTCTTGAAGTTTTAAGCTAAGTATTAACACTTTGAACATCCATGTATGGATTTCCCTCACAAAGTTACTTAAATATCCTTGCCCATGAGGGGCAGGACCCCCATGTCTGGTCAAAACCTAGGCGTGTGCTCAGCTGAATTTCCAAGGTCTGCTGCTTCACAAGACAGAAGGGTTTGAAAAATTTTAAACAATGTATGTTAGTGGTCAACAAAGAACAATTATAGTATAACTGTAATAATATCAAATAGGTGGATAATAATAAAGTCTTTAGAACTCATTTAAATAGGAAATATTCAAAGGGAATGTGCTGGGGAAACGTAATGAGGGGAAAGAATAAATATGATTTGGAAAGAAAAAGAAATAGCATGTACATAAGGGGTGGGGAGGTGTGGGTGGGTAGGGATATGGGTAAAAATGAGAATTAACTTCTGTCATATACTGGTACAAATTTTACAATGTTGAGTTTGATTGTGAGCTGTATATAAAAATGTACCAATAAAGAATTTGAAAAAAAATAAAAGTCTTTAAATTTTAGCCAGGCAATCATAAAGCAGCAAGAAGCACACTTTATTTTGGCTTCTCTAATACTATAATTTTACTACTAATTTATGTGTACTTAAATCCAAGGAAAGCTATGTAAAATTAGTGAACGGAAAGGAAAAACATTTTCAATGAGATCTAAAGTATCTGCCTGAAAAGTAGAAAATAATGAAGAAGAAATGTTAATATTAGTGTCCTTTTTTAATGTAGAAATATAATTTTTTAAAAACACCCTCTCCCTGGCTTTCCAACAAGGAGTAAAATGCAACATATAAATTTAATAGCAGGCTGATGAAAGATACCCCATCCTCTCACTGTTTATAGGAATGGCCTATAAGTAAAATGCATTTACAGTCTAACATGGATGGGCCTTGGCCAAAGCCACCATCATTCCTGAAACTAGGTTTCCTGAAATTACCTCAGGAAATAGTTATGTATACGGTTGCACAGAAAAGTAATTGCTATGAGACTGACGTATGGTAGGTTGTTGATGGTTGTCAGAAGGAAAACACTCATACCAGAGTACAACAGGCCATACTGCCACACTGTCAGGAGACTGGGGTCAAACAGGACATTTATTAAGAGTAATGCCAGGGCCACAAATTTAGCTCAGTGGTTCCAGCACCTACCTAGCAAGCACAAGGTCCTGAGTTCAATCCTTAGTAATCATATACAACAATACCGGGTGTGGCGACTCTCGGCCACCAGCAATCAGTACCAAACACCACAGTGCCAGGCCTGGTGGCTCACATCTGTAATCCCAGCACTTGGGAGGCAGAGGCAGGAGGATTGCTAAATTCAGGGTTTGCTACACAGTGAGCTCAGGGCCAGCCAGAACTACAGAGTGATACCTTGTATCAAAAAAATAAAAGAAAAGAATAACTTTGAAACAAAACCAAAAAATCCAAAAATGTTTTCAAGGTTAACAACACCAACAAAAAGCAGCACCTACTAAGCTCTGAGGGTGGAGGTGCCATGATTCTCCAATGAGTAATGCCGTCCTGGCCTGACCAGAGGGCCTGGAGCTTCCTGTTGTTAACAGAGCCCACAAGCTAAGGGTAGGACAGGGGAGTGGCTTACACGATAGAATTTAAAGTGCGCGCTAATGGTCAACACTTTCTACTAAGTTTATTGCCTGCTGAATATTTAATTTCTACAAGCAAGAGGACGCTCTGCCTGGGCTGTCCCCGAGGGGCCTCTGTAGGCCCCACCTCTCCTCTGACTGCACAGCTCTTACTGCTGCAAAGCAGTCTAGAAGATGTGGTCACCGTGCAGTGCCTTTTCCCTTCTTATCTGTTGTTTCCCAATGCGCCCCACCCACGCTTATTGAAGTCCTGTTTGTCAACAGCTCAGACAGTGGGTAGATTTGGGGCAAGAGTCTTTAAAGAGGTAATTAAGAGAGGACCACAGAGTGAGCCCTAAGCCAATAGGACAGGTGCCCCCTAGGATGAGTAGGTAAAGGGCATGGATGTGCACGTGCCTGGGTGAGGACACCGCGCAGTGGGTGGGTGGGGGGACACTGTTAGAAGGCGACTTTTTCAAGCCTAAGGGAGAGACCTCAGGGCAGACTGCAAACCTCCTGGACTTCTGGAGCATGAAAATGGGTTCCTGCTGCTCAAATCACTAGCCTGTGGCCCCTTGTTAAGGTAGCACTAGCAAACTAGCACACTATTTGATCCTAGCACATCTTTAAAGGTAACTGTGTTCCTCTGCTAAAAAATGAATTGGTTCTCAGACTCTGAAGCACTCATTTATAACATGCATTATTACAAAGGTTTTGGAGGAAACTATCCCTTTAACAAATAAAGTAAATAAAATGGTATCAGTCACTTGGCCTAGAAATCAACTTGTCCTAAATGGAAAATTCCAACTACCTCAAGTTTGCCAAAAGTGGAAAAAACCTGGGCTCATTCACAGAGCTCAGCCTGCAGAGGTCTCGCATCTCTCCCTCCGCAGGGTGCACCTGAGGGCCAGACTCCAGGGCCTACAATGTGGCATACAGTCTTATTCCCCAGGCTCCAAGCTGTGGTTGCCTGTGTTTAAACGAGCACCATGTGTCTGTCAAGTAATGACACTGATTTTCATGTGTGAGTCACAGAGTCCGTATTTTAAAACCATCCCTCTATATACTTTGGTAGAAACATTCTTCAGAATGTTTAACAAGAAACCCCCAAGTATGCAATGGCATCTCAACCTGAAGAACTTCAGGACACTGTGGTATAATGTATACAATCACCAATAAAAACATAAACTCAACAATTCCCATCATGATTTTCTCCAGTGACTGATCCATATACCGAGGCTGTTGCTCTTTCACAAAGCGCAACCCACAAACAACACACAGTCCACCTCTTCCCAGGAAACTAGTAGGCTTTGTCACAAGGAGGGCGCTGAAGAGCAGCGCTCCTGGAACCAGGCAGGGACTGGTGTTCAGAAGAGCCCTGCCCAAGGGGTGCAGCGGACAGCAGCACTTCCCTCTACACACTCCGGGGCAAAATGAAATAATCATTGATACATTGTCAACTTTAAAATTTAATTTAGAAGAATTATTTGATTTTAAAAAGGGCAGGTTTTCAAATGTCCACTAGAAAGATAAAGGGGTATTAGTCATGGGTCAGCTAGGAGGCTCCTAAATAATTACACAAATGCAGAAGAGGAGCTGAGGGAGCTATGAATTTCCATGGCATCTCTGCCCCATGGCACCTTATACAGCAGGGACTGCAAGGCCTGACAGCCTGGAGAAAAAGTTCTCAGTAGATGTCCATGAAATTGAAGTAACTCGAGGAGTACAGCATTCCTCCTCATCTGCCGCTGGACATTATATGAAATGTAGGTTCGTGACAAAATTTCTATCTATGCAAGTGACTGGTTATCCCAGCACTAGAGAAGCTGAGGCAGGAGGATGGCAGATCTGAGTCACACTTGGCAACTCAGTGAGACCCTGTCTCAAAAGAAGTGCTGGGGATGTCACTCAGTGATAGAGTACGCGGAGCTCAGTCCCAAGTGCTGCCAAACAGATAAAGTAAGGGAGGAAAGGAGGAAGGAATAGGAGGAGAAGAGAAAGGAAGAGAAAGAGCCAAGACTGAAATATTGAAATATTATTGGAATACTATTGAAACTTGCCTGTCACCATCAGAAAAATCTCTGAGAAAGAAGACACAGAACTACTTTACGCGCGCTGGCCAGCATTGCTGGCCGCCTTTTGCCCATAGGCCAGAGGCCCACATGCATTTGGCCTTCTCTTCCGGACTTAAGAACAGCTGAAGGAATAATGCCCCAAACCAGGCTATTTGTGACTCTAATCATTGCTGTTAGTATAGGTCTGTCACTCCGGATTGCTCTTGGCTATCGGTGACAGCGCAGCATGTATGAAGATGACATTTCCATGTTTTGTATTCTGAATATTAGATATCAGTTTGGTCTGCCAAATGAGCAGTGGGTGTCATGCTAATTATATAACTTTCTGGAGCACTAATAGGGTGTCCGACTGAGCCAACTGGGAAGGAAAAATACAATACCCCTTTTTTATCTGTGCATTAGCGTACTGACCTCCTCCTTCAGCTTGTTGATGTGGCCATTAATAAAACACTTTAAAATGACCTGTAAGACTTTTTATAAATGACAGCCTGGATCTGGCTGCCAACAGTGTATCTGAAACAACTTGGAGCCCATAGTAAAGTTGGCTGCTGGTGACTCAAGTCTGGCCTGGGAATCTCTCGTGTCCAGAATGGCTGTTGACACTTTCACTGGCTACAAAAGAGAAAGGATTTCTGCCTTCAGGAGACTTAAAAGATGGAAATAGAGATTCTTTATGATTTTGGCCTTGCTCTTCTCGAGTCATAAAAAGATACTCTAGCCGGGCATGGTGGCTCACGCCTGTAATCCCAGCACTTGGGAGGCAGAGACAGGAGGATTGCTGAGTTCGAGGCTTGTCTGGGCTCCATAGTGAGCTCAGGGCCAGCCTGAACTACAAAGCGAGACCCTGTCTCAAAAAAAAAAAAAAAAAGATACTCTAATTTTATTCAGTGTCTGCTGCTTGACCAATAACACTTTCTTACAAGCTCTTTTCAATCTTAGGATAATTATCAACAAAAACTCTCTACTATTTCCATTCTAAAATATCCCAATGAGTAGTTCTTGAAAGCAAATAAAAAAGAAGAGTCTAATTCTTTAATTTTTTTCTCTTTTCTAATAAAATAATGTATACAAAATATAGATCAAGCATAATTCTTTAAAATTCAACAAAATTTCTAATGGCCATTAATTAAGTAGATATGAAAGCCACAAAGTAAGACAAATGTTATAGTGAGGAGTGAGTTTTGTTAAAAACGAAACAAGCCATCAGTCATTCAGTTCGGACAGGTAAGGACACACGCTCGGCCCAAGGTGGGTTCTGGGACGTGGGAGAGAGAGCTTAGAGAAATGAAGTGAGGGCCAAGCTGAGTTCAGTGAGCTCCTGAACAATCACAGGACTCAGAGCCACAAAGAAACTTCCTGGGGAGAAGCTGAGGTACAGCGCAGGTGACAACTATGCCTTCCTCCTGAATTCTCCTCCTGCTGAGTGACACCGCAATGCCTCTTTCTTTGCCTACAAAATTTCTACCCCCTCCCTGGCTGCAGCTCCTACTTCTAACATACTATATGAAGCAAGCCAGGAAGAAGTCAGGTCCTTCTCAACCTTCAAATTCCCTAGTATTATCTAGCAAGTAAACCCTTAGCAGAGAGAAAAGTTGACTCTCGCAAATGACTAAAGAATTCCAATGTTCCTTTCGATTCTTACATTAAGACAGATAAGGATGAGATGAACAAGAAAATGCATAGCTCAAAATATTTTTGTTATATTCGCCCAAATCAGAGTGACTACTTTGACATCAAAACTGCAGGACGGTACAGCTATACAGGTAAAAGAACCGCCATCCTGGACAGGAGGCGATCAGACTGGTGAAGAAGGCTCACAGGCTGTTCATCTGCACTGATTCTTGTACCCTTTTCTGAAAAGAGGTTTCACTGTAGGACTCACGTAAGCTTGCGGCTTTGGAAGAAAATGCGTACCACATTCTTGGTTATTTCCTGGCATCAACCAAGCCTAATTTATCCAGTTGTGTTCTCTCTGACCCTGAAGGTGAGAAATCAGAAGTCAACCAACACCTGTTCTACATTCTCTCTACAAACAGGATGATTGCTCTTGGATGAGAGTAGGAGCATTTATTTGGATAATCGGGCGACAGGCCTGGGAACAAAGCCTTTATAGGGAGAAGGTGGCATTTTTTTTCCACTCGGGTATCTGGCTGGTCACGCTGCAGAAGAGCAGCGTGCAGAACACAGAGGCTCCCACTTCTGCTCTCCAAGCCAGGAAGGAAACCTAGCAACAGGACAAGCTGATTCCTCCTGCTGGCCGACAGAGCATCTTCCAGGGAAGCTTGGGTAAAGGACAGACTGCTATGGAGGGCTGCTCTGTGGCATCTCGGTATTAAAAGGATAATCTGAGTACTTTAATGAGAAAATAATAAGCTCTGGACTTCAGTGCTAATCATTAAGAACAAATAAGTTCAAAATAACCTAATTTCTTTCTTGGTTTTTATAATATACATTTTCATTTCAGGGGAAAGCCTGAGGCTAGTTCTGTTTAGACCAAGGCACATTTTGGGACATGATGTGAATTCTTTTAGAGTAGTAATAGAAATATCTATTATCCTGTAAGTGTATACAATACTCATGTATCATTTTTTAAAATAAATTTAGTTTTTACATAGGGCTTACTGTCTTGAGGAGGAAACTCTTTAACTATCAAAAGTTCTTTTGCACCCTTTTCTATTTTATCCATGAGGTATTTCAAGATTTGGCTCAGCAGAAACACAAACTACAAAATCCAATCACTTCTTTCTAATTACCAAATTAAATTGGCAAGGATTATAAAATGATTACACAACATGTTGGCAAAGATAAAGTGCGCTAGACTTTTCTTCCCTGTTTTCAGAGGTATAAAGTGATGTGCTACCTTTTGGAAGTGCTGTTCAGCAAAGTATGTTCAAGCTTCATGAAGGTTACACTCCTTGACCTGCCGCTTCTGCATTTATGCATCCACACATAAAATGAAGTAATAAGTTGACAATTTTCTGCTTAAAGCCAGCTTTTAGAGTATTGTTTATAACAGCAAAAATCTGGAACCCAATTAAATCTCCAATGATGAGACAATAGTTAAATAAATTGCAGCAAAATAACCACAAGACATATTATGTAGCTATTAAAACTTTGTTTATAGAGGATTGTTAATGACATGAGGAAATGATTACAATGTAATCCTAAGTGTAAAAAGCAGGGTAAAAATCCCATTCAAAGTATAATTTGAACAATAAAAAAACATATGCAATGTAAGAGGAAATACTCCAAAATGTGAGTCATACTTATTCCTGAATGATGGTCCAATGAGTAATCATTTTCTTCTCTATAACTGTATTTTTCAAATTTCCTGTAATGAACATGAAAGACTAAAAGACAGAATTGAGTTACAGATTTAAAAATAACAGAATCTTCAAGGGTTTAACTGTGCAAGATTTTATAATTTTTAAAACAGGATTATCAAGGATTTAACCCACTATATTAAATGTTACTGTAAATGCTCATCTTTGACTCTGCAAAGTGAAGGGTCACTTCCTCTTAATATAGCCACATTCATTACTGAGAAGGTTGGAGAAAAGAATTTGCTAAATTGAATAACGTGATGGCAGCTCACTTTGTGAATACATGGAACCGTGAACCCACAAAACTGCACGTGTCCTAGGCCCACGCGTCCATAAACTTCATGCACAACGGGAACTGAGGGAATACGTCTCCTAATAGAGTCTCCCATCAAATGCTCCTTCCAGAGGCACGACTTTCATTGTTCCTTTAATTAAATGGATCTAAACAATTCCTTGGTTTCAAATCATTGGTGCCATGCCCATTCAGTGCAGCACCCAGGAAGGTAAGAACCTGCTTCATTTACGTTTCATCCAAGCTCTCTGTGCCAGGAAGTGTGCCAAGCACAGAAGATACAGAGAAAACCAAACATGCCTGTTGGTCAGCCATCTAGCACATACTGTCTGGCAAGTCTGTGATCACCCCTCACCAGGCACATCTAGGAGCAACTAGCTCTTCATTTAGAGGCTGTTTTTTTTAAAAAAACAAATTGAATAGTAAAATGGTAAAACTAGTATTACTGTTTGTGATAGGCATTTGTTACAATTAAAATGAAGCCATCCAATCTTTCCAGCTCTTGGAAAAGTATGAAGAATGCAGCACTAAAGACAAGAATAGTTTGGGCTGGAGATTTAGCTCAGTGGTTCCGGCGCCTGCCTCGCAAGCGCAAGGTCCTGAGTTCCATCCCCGGTAACCACATACAATGCTGGGTGTGGAGACTCACACCCGCCAGCAATCAATACCACATGCCACAATGCCGGGCGTGGTGGCTCACGCCTGTAATCCCAGCACTCAGGAGGCAGAGACAGGAGGATTGCTGAGTTCGCGGTGGCTTGTCTGGGCTACATAGTGAGCTCAGAGCCAGCCTGAACTACAAAGTGAGACCCTGTCTCAAAAAAAAAAAAAAAAAAAAAAAAAAAACAAGAACAGCTCCAAAGGAGGCACCTAGGATTATGGCAGAGGAAGCCACTGTGCTCACCTACGTGCATGTGCTCTGCTCAGGCTAAACTCACTCCTGCACTGTATGGTTTAGAACTGTAGTGTCCACTGAATGTCCCAAAAAAGCATTTCAGGCTCTATGGGCACCAGTGTAAGAATAATGGAACAGAATTCAGCAATAAAGAATGACAAATCATAGAATTTCCTTCAGTCAACAGCAGACAGGCACCCCGGGTAGCTGGAAACGCTCTTGATGTGGACTAACTGCTGTTTTTTCCTCAGCTACAGCATTTCTGCAACTGCATGTCAGGGCCCTCTCGGGCTGGTCAGTGTGGAACCTGCACCTGGCATAGGTGCTGAAGAAATGACTGAATGCCGTAACACAATTACGGCATTGCTTTGACGTCTAGAAAGAACCAAATTCATTGCTATGGTACGCCAGCCTTCTTATAGAAAGATCAAGGAGATAAACTTCCCTTGAACTTAGTTTCAGGCAGCTTTCCTCTGTATAATCTGTTAACGTTACAGGTTTACTTTTATTGAGAGATGAGCATTATACAGACAACTCTCATTTCCTTGTTGCTATCTCTAATTCCCTACAAGAAGAATTTGCTTCTCTGATTGTAATTGTATCGTGGTGGGTTCCTAAACCGACTTTTTACCCTCTCAAGATAGTTGTGAATTTTGCATTTTAGCTTCACTTTACATCTGCTAGTTTATATTTTCATATCTTAAGGTGACTCAAATCTCTGCTGGAAAAGGCAAGGTGGAAGTGGATAATTTGCTCACAGTGCATGCTTCCATTCGTGCTGACCTGCTTCTGCTTCCTCTCGACATCCCCAGCACTTCTCATCAGCCTTCTTCCCGGGCTACCATGTGCTAGGCTGTTTTTCATGCATGTCACAAACTCCTCTAGTTAAGCAATTTTTGCTTAGTTTAACATAGCACAACATAAGAGGGATTGATAGCACACAACTGTCATCCAGCATTTGTGAGGCTGAGGCAGGAGGACTGCCTAAAGCTGGAGGCCAGCTCAGGCTAACAGTGAGTTCAAGGTCAACCTAAATTATTTTGCAAGACTCTGTCTCAAACAAACAAATAAACCACACACCAATTCCAAAATGTTTACTACTCATTTTCAGTAGGTTGCATACTGTCAAAACACCATGTGGAACACATAGGCCTTGTCATAATTTTACACTAATTATATGGTGAAGCCCACCAGCATCCCTTCACAGAGGGCCTGGGGGCAGCCAGATAGCAGGTTTCAGAATCAGGGGAGGAAACTCAAAATGAAAATTCAAGGGAATCACTGAGGCAGATTACCTGAGAACAGCCTAGGACTCAGGGGCAGAGTCAGGGAACAAGCAGGAAGGGAAGAGCCAGCGGGTGGGCACCGGGCACCAGCCTTGGATGAACTGCTGACTGACACTGCGGCGCTTCTGTGGCTCAGTCATGGCACTGTTCATCTGTCTACTTCTGAAGTGCTAGAACTGAACCCAGGGCTTTACTGGGAGCTACAATGCCAAGCCCCCCCCCCCAACTTCTTTTTCTTTCTTTTGTGGTTTCGACACAGGCTCTTGCTATATACTTCAGACTGGTCTCCAACTCACATCTATCCTCCTGCCTCAGTCTCCTCAGTACTGATATGCAGATATGTGTATGACATCCAGCTCTGTTTTTTGAGACAGGGTCTTGTAAAGTTGGCCATGCCAGGTTGGGCTCAAACTCACAGTCCCCAGCCTCAGCCTCCCAGAGTATCTGGCCAACATGGTTTTTATAGGGGTTCTTAAATCTCCTTTTCTGTTTCATGACTTGAATGAGTCTTATGTCCCATCCTGCTCCATTTCTGACAAATACCTAATTATTCAATGAGCAATAAGCGGAAATTAAAATTCCACAGGGATCAGGTGCAAAGATACTGAGCATATTCAAACATCCATGGCAGTTAAGAGTTTCTGCTCGGGCCCTGGAATAGTACTCCCCACCAGCAACCATCTGTCTGCAGTTGGGTCTCCCCCATCTCTGCACACAGCCTACACTTCTGCGGGATTCAGCTCAGCGGCACAGCACCACTGTCTGCCTGGAAAGTCCAAGGTTGGGAGATCACTGCAGGTACAGAAAACAAACAAAAACAAAGGTCATAACTTTGGTTCAGCTCCCTCTAATTGAGGAGCTCTGTGGGCTGGATGACAGGTTTCTGAGGGTCCTCAAGCCTGCCTAGATGGGTGAAATGTCACCTAATGTCAAATATGCACTTGGACAGAAGGACAGCTGACTAGATAGCTTTAAGCTGATTGCGAAGCCACCCTTCAGACCGGGGCTAAGAGCTGCTGCCTTTCTGAGCTCATCCCAAACAGGTCTCTGACTCCTCCCAGTCAGACTTCAACCACAGACTTGGAATCATAAAGACAAACTCAAAAGGCCACCTTGAATTAGAAGCCAGGGTTCGTTTCCTCATTATTTAATGTGTTTCTCTCATTTTTTTCATACCCCCAAAATAGTGTTTGACATATGATAAGAGCTCAAACATGTTTACTGAACAAATGGAATTAATTAATCTGAATTGTATTTATTAGTTACTGATAACAAACCAAAAAAACCAATCACCAGTAACCAATAGAAGCAAGTCTAATTTGGAGGCTTGTGACTTCTAACTTTTTAATTGAAAATAAATTGTGTACATACAAAAAAAGGCAAACAACCCTGGAAAAGTAGTTAAATGCATTTCTCTGCTTGATCAAATCATATCACAGCTGCTTCTAAGCCCTGAAACACAAAAACAATTTGAGTGTGAGTGTTGTCTGCAGTCTCCCGTGGGAGGGACACCGTGTGCAGGAGTCAACAGCACAGCAGGCACAGCTTCCGGCCGCTGGCGAGGCACAGGCTGGCGAGGCGCGGGCTACAGCAGACACAACCCAGCCTCCTCCCGTCCTCTCCCGCCTTCTGACCAAACTTACTCGCTGGCCACACTGCTCTGTGACGACACGCCATGTCCGACCTGGACTTTCAGGAGCGTTATTATATATACTTTAAATAGAAGACTTTAATTTCCATTCTTTATCTGTGCTCAGGAAGCTGAAGATTACCCAGTACAGAAATCCCCTAGAGTGAGGATCTCTTTGTATAAAGTGACTCCTTACACTCAATTTTTTATATCACAGGGGCCAGGATGTAGCTCAGTGGCACCGCACCTGCCTGCCAAGTGCAAAATCCTGTGTTTGATCCTCAATATGGCCAAAAATAAACCTTAATTTTTTATGTCATAGCAATAATAGCAGTGGCTATTATTATGAGCATTTGGCTTGGAAAGCAAACTCTCAAAACTGAGAAAGGACAGTATTTTATTAAAAATAGTTATTCTCCTCTCTCCAAAGAAGTTGTTTGAAAATTCTTGTGTGTCTTGGAAATATGTTGAAATGCTTTTCCCTGGCTCCTTTCTCCTGAGTCATGCAGGGACGTCGGCAAATAATGAAGCTGAGTTTTGGGTGACAGGAGAAAGGTCCTTGCAGCACTGTTGAGTACATCAAGGGAACTGTCAGCTTAAGGACAAAGATAACCTCCCTTTAAGGTAACCTTAGACTTAATGGACCTTTCTATAGCTTCCACACTAATAATATAGTGCAGCGTAGGTAGACAATATATATGTCTCCTTTCCTTATCACTCAATATGCAACTTGAAGTCCAAGGCCATGATGATAAGGATAAGGTCGTAGTCCTTAAACATGGTGATTTACTGAATGACATGAAGTTGGTTTCAGCTTAAAAGAGGAAGCATCCCCTTCATTTGTCCTTGAAGTAATCTTGCTAACATACCGGATGATGACCCAGAGGCTATTTATAAAAAAGATACTAACAATGAAAAGAGCAATTTCTAGTAAATTCTGTAAAAGAAAAGAAAGTAGAGAAAGACTAGTGGTCCAGAAAGATAAAAGATGCTGCACCATGTGATGCTGGCCCAGGGCGGAGGCTGCAACGGCACCGAAACCGAGGAGCACTCTCTGGAACACAAGAGGCCACGAGCCTTTCGCCAGGGAACGCAGGGGAGGAGGCTGACCACGCCATGCAGCATGGGGTGAGCCAGGAGGCCACATCTAACACCACCATGTCCATTCCAGCACGCCCATTGTCAGGGAGAGCTGTTATTCTTAATCCTCCATTCAAGTAAACATGGCAAAATATAGAAAAGACATTTATTCTTTTCAAGGAAATATGGAAAAGAGCACATTAAAACCACCTTGATAACCGAGAAGAGAAAAAAGTAAACAGAAAACTCCTTACAGCTTCGATGGACTATTTAACAAGCAAAGGAATGCTACACTTGATCTTAGCCAAAAGGCCGAGAAGCGATAAGCAAAGGAATGCTAAATTCAGTGGCACATGAATTAGGAGTGCTAGCTACTAGAGGCTGAGGCAGGCAGGTTCCAAATTCACAGCCAGCCCAGGCAATTTAGCAAGACCTTGTCTCAAAATAAAAATTTTAAAGAAAGGGCTGGGATGTTGCTAAGAGCATCTGTGAAGGCCTGGGTTCAATCCTCGGTAATGAGAAGGAATAGGGAGACACAGATAAAGGCTTCATTTTAAAAATTACTTATATACGGAGCATCCCTGAAAACCTGAAATCCAAGATGCTCCAAAGTCTGAAACTTTCTGAGCAGCCACAGGACAGTAGAGAAAGAAAATCTATGCCCAACATCATGGACAGTTCAGAGTCAGACCACAAGCCACTAAACATACTGTGAAATTACCTGCGGGCTCCATATAGAAAGGAGACATGAAACTAAGTGAAGTCTATGTTTGGACTTACCTCCTTGCATGTTGTTAATATCCCACCAATCCTGGAAAAAACCCTGAAATTCAAACATCTCTTGTTTAAGTATGTCAGACAAGGAATACTTAACCTGTACTCATTTGGATCTTAGAAACTATAACCGACTAAAATATTATAGTAGAGAGCTATTTCAAAATCAGCCTAGTAAAACAAAAAATCAAGATAGTCTTCAAACTGGGTGTTGGTATGCGTTTACACTTCTTCCTCCTCATCCCAGGTGTTTCCTTCTTCTTGTCCCACAGAACAGTTAGAACCAACACAGCGATCGGAAGGCACAGGCAGGGCCGAGACTCCAGCCTCCGCAGCATGCCGCACCCTCCACAGCAGGTCGGAGAGGCCCTGGCTGGGTCCTCCGGGTCCCACTGCTGTTCAAAAAGCAACACCACCTAAGTGATGTATCATATGTTGCCTTATATAAGTTATTCAGCATATTTTAGTATTTTCTATGCTTAAACTTTTATTTTCTTAAACTAAAATGTATTAAAAACCATACAAACTTAGGTTGATGTTTCACTGTTTCCCAGGGTAGCTTGCCCAGCAGTGCAGTAGACAAATGACTGTCACTCAGTACTGACCCTCCTCCTGTCGCCCCAGAAGTGTTCCTAGAAGGCTAAGCTGGAGATAAAGTGAGGAGTTGGGTAGCCCGTAGTCTAAAGAGACCACAATTATTAGAAGTCAACCTTTTCTGCAAAGCTTATGAATTAGTGACTAAAATGGCTATGCCAGCCTCTATCTACAGCCTCCAACTTCCTCGATCAATGCATAAAGGAAACGGGGCTGAGGTTTGTACAATGACAGCGTCATCCTGAGTATCAGCCAGGGAGTGTGCTCGGGCTCCTTGCTGCAAACCTGGCCTCCGTGTCTCCCACTCACGCAGATCAGCAGAGCTGGCATGGAGGGCATGCTGGCAGCTCACTCCCCAAATGGGCGCCTGCTTAAGGAGCAGACTTCTCCACCAGCTCTAGACCTAAGCACCCAAGCAAAGAAGGGGAAGCTGGCAGGAGACAGCAGGGCACAGAGAAGCAGCAGCTCCAGAGCCTGACACACACATGCTCCCACTGCGAGGGTGGCAGCGAGCTCCTCCCCACCGCTCCGCTCATGTACCCAGGCAAACAGGGAGCGGGGCTGCCTGCGGGCTCCCACCTCGCGCCCACTCCAAGAGCCAGCTTCTCGGTGCAGCCTCAAAGAACAATGGCAGCCAGTGGGCCCGAGTGAAGCAGCGACAAGCAGGAAGAGAACCGGCCCAGGATGGAAGAGCCCTGTGCCCCGTCCAGGGGGAGAGACAGCCTCTCGGGCGAGGGGAGACTATAAGGGCCTCGCTGAGCAGAGCAGAAGTTCAGACCAGACTCAACTTCCTTACATGCTAAGTGAATGGAAATTATGGCCAGATGCCCAGGATGCCATTAAAAGATGAAGGGGCTGAAAGGAAGATTCAGCAGGGCTCTTGTGAAGGCAGTGACAAAGGAAAAAAAAGAACAACTTTGATTTTTAAAACTCAGGAAATACAGATTGGTCAATACACTGATTAAAAAAGAATAAATGAAGGGTTTTTAAATATCTTTTAGACTGGGTTTTTAACTTTCTTATTTTCTCTCTAACCTTCTGGGACCAGGGGGAAAAAAAAGTCTAAGAAACAAGAGTCTTCTTAGCTACGTGGACAATGCTAAAATAAGCAAACCCACATTTCCAGCTACAGAGCAGCCAGGCGAATGCAGCCCAAAGGCCCATCTGACCAGGATCCCGGGTGTGATTTACAGCATGAGGGTTTAAAGCGGTGCAGCCAGGCTGTGCTAATAAACATCCATTCTGGGCCTCTGGGAGGACTGATACTTTATGGGCATATCCACAGAGAAAGTCTTTGTTTTCAGACAAACGGGCAAGATGGCACCACTGAACAGAAAAAGCAAGTGGATCGAAGGCTGAAAACCCCATTGGCACATTTGTGACTGAGCTGACCTTGTATCTTCTCTTCTACCAGGAACCACAGAACCAACTCTAGCAAACATGTAGGCTTTGATTTCATGGGGTTCTCCACAGGCTCCCCACTAAGGTAACAAAGGCAAACAGCTGACACGATGGCACGGGTCCCATGCTGGCTCTTAGGGAGTCAGCATGCTCTGACTCCTCCATGTGGCACAGAGGAAGGACCCTAACTTCTGGGCACGGAAGCCAGAGCCCTCCTGCTCAGGCTGCCTGTTGCTGACAAAAAGGGTTCCTTTTTCAGCCAGGCCACAAGTCTTCTAGTGCTTTTTTCTAAAGAGAGATTTATCTCAGCAAATAAAAATGGACCACATAGGTTCTGAAGAGGACTTACATAAGTAGTGTGTAGCCAGGTACACTACAACATCTCCAATATCCAAATTCATTAAAAACTTTACCAAAAGTCATTTTTTTTCCTTTTGAGATTAAAGTTACCTACTTAAACTCATTGGACAAATTCACTGAGTTAAGCAGATTACCAAGAGTGTAGAATTTTGTTTCCTGAGAAAATTTTAAAAGAGTAATTTTTGTATCTGTGTGATAGTCTGATTTCTACATAGCCGAGATGCTGGAAGTCCAGAAGATAATATCTAGTTAACTCTATGCAGCTAAATTCTGATTAAGACTCTTATCAAATGATGGATTTTATTTTGCCACAGTTCCCAAATAGAGTGGGTATTTTCTACCTGTTCCTCAGCCTGTACTTTTTAAATTGAGGTAAGTTAATGTGCTTTATCTCCTCCAGAAACAGGGGACCAAGCTTGGCTACTTCTCAGAGGCCATTTTCAGCCCCAAGTCTCAGGGCCTGGTAAATGAAACCTGCCAGAAATCACTCTCCAAACTGTCCATGCTTTCCAACGAAAGGCTCTTGGTTTGCTCTGTAAGCCTCCTTTATGGGTGATACTTGGTATTTTTCAGTTACATCTCTGCCTTAACCTTCTGGCCCTACCATTTCCTGACTATCAGCTACTGGTATTCACACTTGAAATCATATTCCAGCATTGAATGCTGTCATCAGCTTTGCTCAACTTTGAAATTTCACAGGCCATTTCTTGGGTAATGCTCCCTAAGGGATTTGACCCACATAACCACCTCCACTGAACTCCCCAAACTAAGTGTGTGTGATTCTATCTACAGCCTAACGTGTCATGCTATTTGCAAATGGAATGACTAGCAACAGCCCCAATAACAGTGGTCACTGAGTAAACTAAGGCATCAGACCCTCACCACATGCTCTTTGAACTGTCAGTCAGTGAACAAAGAAAAGCTGTGAAAAAGGCACAAGGGAAGCAACTATGAGAGTGAACCAAAGACGGTACCAACTCCTCTGAATTAAGCAATTCCCTTGTCACCCTCACGTAACATCTGGCATCCATGGCTAATTTTGGATAATAACAGGAATAGAGGCAGGAAAATAAACTCCTATTGCTAAGTGAGTAGAAGCCCTGATAGTTCTATTATCATGTTACCTCAAGATATTTTTATTACTTTTAATACTTATTATAAAGTCCTGTTCTATAGCATAAAATTTATAAACTAGTCTTTATCAATCTATCTTTCTGGACTTCTCTTTACTTGCAAGCTATCCAGAGTAGAGTTCAAATGAGGGTCCTTCAGGATCAGATAACACAGTGGAATTTCCTGTCTACAGTCACTGAAGCGTGGCTCTCAAGGCAAGAAATTAAGTTCTGAGCTTTGCATTATTTATATTTATCTTTAAATAAGAATAATATTAGTATCTATTGCAGAGCAGTTTTGGCAATAAAATAAATGAGACATTGCCCTGAACTGGTCAGCAAGGTATAAATGCTATCTATGATAATCACTAATCCAGGTAGTAAATAAAAGCTTGCAATTCCTTGATCTGTGTCTTCACATTCTTCATTGGGAAATCATCCTTGGGAAAATGCTAATGTACATAAGCAGAGAACCAGGGACTCAGTTCTAAATAAGGGCATCACGTGGGAGCTGTGGGCTTTGGCCCTCTGCCCCAGAAATGCCTTGTGACAGCATGCCTCCACAAACTACCCTGTTTTTTACACAGTCCCTCTCATCTTCTAAAAGGGATGGTATAGGGAATTACATATTGCCATAGCTTGTCTCTGATATATGACAAAGTAAAAGATTCATAGTGCACGCGCCTATTTTCTTTGTAACACTTGGTACCCTACAATGACAACTCGATGTCTTCAAAGTTCACTGCTCAACTCCAAGGGATCCTGAATGTTAAGAATCAAGTAGACATTGCAGCAGCCTTTTTAAGACTGTGAAATATGGGGCCAGAGAGAAGGCACCACAAAAGTAAACTACACCATGAACTGAGAAGAACTCTTAAAATCTTTCTTTGCTATCAGAATACCATCCCCTCAAATGTATCTAGAGCTCAAGCTCAAGAGCCTGAACATATGTTACCTATGATCTATAAAACTGAAAGATAATCAATCTGTGTCATTTCAGACAAGGTTCATAGTAACTTTTTATGGCAAGATACAAACTGTGGAAACCAAAGAAATTCACCAAGCAACAACACAACCAGTAACAACTGAATGCATTTCACCAAGGGCAACAAAGTTTTCTAATACTTTGGGGATAAAGTTGAAATTCTATTCCAGGAAGTCTGGTTGCAATGGGGAAAGAAAAGTTAATGTAAAGAAAGCACTCAAAGTGAAATATGCTTGTTACTTTTCCAACATTTCAGGAAGAAATCTTACCACTCATTATCTCTAGAGATATGGTAACTGAAAACTGAAATAGCTTTGCAAACAGTTTCTAGAATTATTCAGCGCTGATCAAGAGGACAAGTCCTAAGAGACAACCTGCCCTGACAAAACTGGAGAAGAGAATTTTTAGAGTGCTAAGAGAAGCAGGTTACTGAGTGAGGGGCGAGGAAAGGCGCAATACAAAAAAAAAAGGAGAAAAAGAGATGGATTCTGTGGAGCAGCAGAAAGATAGCTTAAAGCAGTAAGGCATTTGTTAAAACAGTAGGCTGTTATCAGACAAGGTATCAAGTAATTAACATTGATTTAAATGCCACCAAAGCTTTTAAGGCACCCACTACTTTGAAGATATTTTTTTTCTTCAGGCTTATCAGTGCAGTAACATTTAAAGGCCTACAAGAAAGAAGCCAGAGTTCATGAAAGATGTGGGTGTCTCAGAAATAGGTGGCCCACTGTTGGGTGCACACGGCCCATGGCTAATCACGGAGCAGTGGACTTAGGGTGAGAGGACAGCAAGGAGGTTGCCCAGCCGCTCTCCTGTTAGGGCAGACGTTGGGCCTTGATTTCTGGTCCTGAGAGTGACACTGCATCATGCGCCCACCGTCCGGCCTCAGACAGCTGCTCCTCTGACAGTGCTCTGTGTCTGTCGCAGCTACAGCAGCTGTGCCCCTCTTGCCTTTTAACTTCTCCAGGTGTCTGGCTCCGCTATGGGATAAAGGCTGACCAGACAGGGATTTTGTAACGAGGGAACATTCTGCCAGAGAAGGTCTGGGGACAAGCCTGCAGCACTGCTGCTGTAATATGTGCGCCCTGAGACAGACAGACAGACAGGCAGAGCTGAGGGCATCAATCCTAACTGCTATACAGGAAGGGCGGAAGGCACCAGGGAGGCCGCATTTAGCATGGCTTCTTTTTATTTCTGTCACACTATCCATGCAGTGGAGAGTCCGTACTGGGCCAGAGATTTAGCTCAGTGGTTCCAGCACCTGCCTCGCAAGTGCAAGGTCCTGAGTTTGATCCTGGTAACCACATA
>PVIC010026966.1:0-24172 GCA_004025085.1 Thryonomys swinderianus
TCCTAGGCAACCACTAATTTGCATTCTATTTTCATAGGCTTGCCTTTTCAAACCAATTCTTATGAATGGGATCATATTGTGTAATACTGTTTAAGTATTTTTTAAGGTTTATCGATGTAGTGGGTTGTATTGCTATCAGGTTTTGGGGTGCTGACAACTTGGTTTCAAGTTCTTTCTGTCTTAAGCAGTTGAGTGAAACAAGCAGAAGTGGCAGCAAAGTTTCCTTGAAAAATTAAAAGTGAACAATAAAGGAGAAACTGGCTCTGCAGAACAATCTTGGGTTGAATAAAAGAGAAAAAAATTAAAAATAGAACCAACATTAAAGTACACCTTGTAGCACAGGAAGCCCAGGGTTAGCATGCTTCAGTGGTGTCCTTTTTACTCCCTCCATACCGTGTGGGAACTCATGATAACCCCATATATGGGGCCTAGGAAATGTCCTGCAATTGGATGGCACTCCCTTCCTCAAACAGCTTTGTCACACCCTGGCTTCCTGCTTCATTTACCCTGAGAGATACAAATCCCCACAATTCTTTATAGGCTTCTCAGGGAGGGGAAGTCAATGTGCTGCAGCTTCTTCAAACTAGAAGAAACTGCAGACCTTACCTACTGAGGGTGATGTGATCTTCAACTGTTAGGAGCCATCCTGAGGTCTCAATGGTCCCACGATGTTGTGATAATCAAGGACAAGATTCCATCAGCACAAGATCCTTATGAACTCAGAATTATTGCTGCCCTCTGAGACATCTGATACTTGCTCAGATTATAAGATCCTGATCAACATAGGATTATCTCTGCCCTTTGAGTCATCTGATATTCCCTCCCTATGAACCAACCCAATAAATCCTGGCAAGCTTGGCGAGTCTTGTTTTTGCCCATGCTGAGGCACTAATCTTCCAGGCCATGCCCATACTTGAAGTTACATAAGTTGTCATCTTTTTCTGTTGCCCTTGTTATCCTCTCTTCTAGGCAGTTGGAGGACTGATCAGCCTCTAATATCCAACTCCCGTGGGGGGCTGTGGCTCCCTGGCTGAATTGAAGAAAGAAAAATTTGTCAGAAGACAATGAGAAAAGAGTTAGTGATCAATGAGCTACCTGTTTGATGGGAGAAAGAAACTGTACTATTAGCCCAAACCTGAGGAGCAGGTCATATTTCCATACTTCCCAGAGAAGGATGTCAGATAAATTCCCATGAGTCTGATAGTTGTGGCCTTAGCAACATACTGTTTATTTATCTATAGCAGTGCCGTAGTCTTACTTTTTGAAGAGAAATCTCCAGTCTTCCAGGGGCCACAGAAGTAGATTTTCCTTTTAAGTGATTTCCTTCTTCAGATAGTTCAAGTGAGTTTGGCTTTGTTCTAGAAAGATACACCCGATTATCTATCTTCACCACCTTTGCTGTGGCAGGTATGGCCAGGATCACTGAAAAGAAGCCCTTCTATTTGAGATTTAAATGGTCTGCAGGAGTCCTGTCATGAACTCTTAGACTTCAGGATAGGACACTGGGTGGTCACCCTGGGCCAGGAGCTGGCAGAACTCTATGCCCCATACATTTGGATAGCCTGTTGTACTTGGCTCAAATTAACGAGATATTGTAAGAGTCTCATGGTCTCTGAGTCTACTGTCACTTCAGAGGTTAGAAATGGTCTCCTATGTAACATCTCTGATGAACTCAAATTTGATCCCATTTTGGGTATGTTACGAATCCGCATGGGCACCTCTGATTGCAACTGGAGCCAAGATTCAGGCATTTCTTGGAAAGGTTTGCCAGACCTCCCTTTACGGTCTGGCTGGCTCTTTCTATCTGTCCAGAAGATTGGAGCCACCAAGAGAAATGGAGTCAGTACTAGAACTTTATTTCTAAAGACTTTGCCACTCCCTGAGTTATTTGAGCTATAAAAGAAGGCTCATTGTCGCCCTGGAAAGACGAGGGTAGTCAAAATCCAGGGATGATTTTCTTAGGAAGCACCTTGACTATCTCCAAAGCCTTTCCTGAATTGGTAGAAAAGGCCTCCATCTACTCTTTAAAAGTGTCAGTCAGGACCAACATCCACATAAATCCATGTGGAGGCACATGAATATAGTCTAATTTCCAGTCTTCCCCAAGGTATGTGCCTTCTGTATGGTTTCTAACAAAGGAGGCGGTTTGGACTTCCCTGTTGTGAGAGTTGATTTTGTCAATTTGAGTAACACCCAGCTAAATCAGCTAATTGTAGTCCTGGGTGTGGAAACCCCCACTGGAGGAGAGTTGTTACCTGAACAGTGAAGGATAGTTTGTTTCTTTGGAGGAGCTACAGTCTTCAGCTTGACCTTGGATCTCATCTCTTGGTGTTTAGCATAGACTCATCAGCTCCAGCTCTGACCTAGAAGCCCTCTGATGCAGACCCTTTGGCATTCTGATATGCACTCAAACCCGGCATTACAGAGAGCTCCAGGCCTTCGAATGAATCCTTCAGAACTCCAGTGCGTGGACAGATGTTGTGCACCTTTCACACCTGACTCTGTGGGCAGCCACTGTAAGCCAATCTCGTAAATTTTTATATTTGTGTGTCTTACATCTGCTTCTTTAGTAAGCACTTGCTGATATACCAGGGTTATTGGAGACACAGGGTGGATAAGCTTTGCAGACCTGTCAAGATTGCCACTAGCCCTTATCTGGTGAAAATTTGAGTGACTTGGATGATTCCTGAACTGGGCTGCACACCTGAATACCATCTATGTACAGGAGAATGGCTGCCTATTGAGCCTGAGGTTCCTCAAGTCTTGTTCTACTGGCTGATCAAAAAGGTGAAGACTGTCTCTAAATTCCTAAGGGAGAACTGTCCAAGCATATCACTGCTTTTCTCTTGTAATGGGATTTTCCCATTCAAAGGCAAACAGAAATAGAGAGCCTGATCGTAGGTAGGTGGAAAAAAATGTGCCTTTTAAATCTAAAAGAGAACCAATTACTGTCCCCTGGAACTTGGGGGAAAATTGTATATGTATCTGCCACTAGAGCATGGCTTGGAATGATGGCCTTGTTAATAGGCAGAGGTCTTGTATCATTCAATATTCTCCTGAGGGCTTTACTACAGGGAGAACAGGCAAGTTGTAAGGGGATGGACACGGCTTCAGAAGGCTGTATCTGAAGCCGATTAACCTTCTGAAAGGGGTTGATCCTAAATTTACCAGGATACTATAAACCGAGGGAATATCAGATGTCCCTGAGGAAGGCAATAAAACCGAATTCATGAGGCTCTAAGACTGATAATATCTGGTTCTTGAACATCACAGCATCATGGGACCACTGAGGCCTCAGAATGGCTCCCAACAAGGCTATATCTGAGAAACCTGTCTATGAGAGACTTGAAGCCTTTGTAGTCTTCTTCTCCAACTAAGTATTGCTTTCAGTTAGAAAATCATCTTTGGTCTCTGAGTCCTATAACTACTGGCATAACTGAATTTTTCCTACCTATGCAGCAGGATCCAACTGTTGGCTGCTTTGGAAAGGGAGACTTAACTTAGTTCCAGCAAGTAAAATCTGCTTTGGCATAAGGTGAATATGAGAATATCTCCCACTTTTGTTAGTAAAGTTCTTCCTAGCAAGGGAGTAGGACTCTTGGGGACAATCAGAAACACATGGTTAAATATTTGGCTTTCAGAGAGGAGTAAAGAAGAGCTAATTAGCAGTTCCCTCAACCACAGCTCTAGTGATAGACTTAGAGGAGGTTTTCCAGAGCAGGAAAGCAAAACAGGAGAGCCATCCCCCCATCAGTTATTAGTGGAACTGGCTCATCCATGTCACCGAAGATTGCTCAAGACTCCTCAGAGGACAAGGCAATGTCCATGGATGGGGCACTGAAGGTTCCCCTGGCCCTCTTCAGTTGTTCCAGCAGGAAATGAAGGTTTTGCAGCCTAGTCACCTGGGAGACAGGGACAGTCACACTCCAGTGCTATGAGTCAGGCACATTAGCTGTCACACATCTGGAGCTGGGCCCAGGGGTGGCTTGATGCAATCTCATAACCAGTGCCCAAGCCTCTTCCATTTGAAACAGGAATTCTTTCCCCTATTGGCTCTGGATTTTTTTTTTTAACTAGATGACCTGGGCAGGTTTAAAGCACTGCCAATTGCAACAAAGCATTTTTCTTTTGTCCCTCTTCTGGGTCCTGACTTTTGAATACCAAAAAGGCTGTGTCCTGCAATTGGACACATTGTGGCCCCATTTGAAGTTTTTGCAGCTTACACTGAATAGCTGGGGCTGATTGACAAGTGAAATGGCATCCAACTAGTGCTCCTCCCTCCCTGGAAAGTAGATCTATATTAGGACATTCACAAAAGACTTCCACTAATAGGCTACAAATGACCGCTGGATTCTTCTCTGTGCCCTGTGTAACCCCACTCACTTTATCATAGTTAACAGACTTTTTAACGCACCCTTTTACCCACCAAGGTAAGAGCAGCTAGCACATCAGATATCATTTTTAATGCCCCACTAGTATGACAGTCCTAGTTTGGTTCTGTTGAAGGGTGAATAGCCTCTCCAGGGAAGTCTCTTTCCCTTCCTAAAACATATTGTTCACTAGCATAGTTCCTAGCCACTTGTGGGGTTCTTTGTCTTTCATCAGGGATATAGCAAGCGACCACGATGAATTGGACATCTTCCCATGATGAACTATAACAAGGATCAAAGTTGAAAACCCACTGGCAAACTTACCAGGGTCCTCTGACAGTTGGCTTAGTCATTCTTTACACTGTGGGGCATCCTGCCCAAGGACCTGCACTGGGGTGTTCCCTCCATACCGGGACCTCTTGTGAATTACAGTAATAAGAAGCACCACTTTGGGTTTATCCTGCAGGGCTTAATGCTGTCTGTGGAGTGTGATTAGGAGGCCGAGGAATGCTGGGGTTCCTCTAGGGTACCAGGCTCTCCTGGAGTAGGAGTCTCCCAGAGCGGGTGGACCTGGGGGTATTGGCCTGGGATATATGACATGCTGGTTGAGATGATCTCTCAGTGTAGTTGTTTCCATCAAACAGACAGAGATCCACATCTTCCTGGGAGACAAGAGGACATGGTCCTTCTCTCCTTTGTGGAGTATTTTGTGTGACAGTCACAAACGTGTGGAGATGAGGGATTTCATTCCCCCTTTTGTGTTTTAAGAGAAACTGGACCCATCTCTCATCATCTCCCAGTTCACACTGAACCTAACTATGTTGCAATGGTAGATGAGCTGTTTGTGTTTTAAGCTGTCAGGATCAAACCTCTCCCATCCACGAGGGATACAGCCCAGTGGTGAAGTTGGTGGAATCTGCTTGGCGAATCCAAGCAGCTTCCTACTGGCTTATCTTGGGGCCAACAGAGAGAGAGGGACACAAGTAGGTCTTGGCTCCTGAGATGGCATTTTGTGCAGAAGGAGGGCACTTGAGAGCCTGCAAAGTATCCCCTGTGAGACTCCAACACCGACTAGATGCACAGCTCTGTCGAACCTTACTTACAGTAAAGCCCCACTGTGGGCTTTTTGTGTCCACGTCGGGACCCTCAGCTCCTCAGGGAGAAGGGTATTGAGCTTCTGAGTGGCCTTATACAGTCCTTTGACTCCCACCAAATGGAGTCTCTCAGCCGCCCAGCTGAGCCACTGGCTCTTTCCTTAAGCACCCCGAAGCCACGGGGCGGGGGAGAGTAAAGTCTGTGATAGTAAAAAGACTTTGGTACTTTGTTTAAAGCGCTAGAGATTGAAACACGTTTTCCCTTCTAAGAATGGGAACGACTCTGTTTTTGTAGACTCACAAGCACTTGAGTTAAGTTTTAAACACTGTTCATTTGTTCTGCTCAGGCTGTCGGGCATATGTTCTTAAATACCTGAGTTTAAACAAGGAAGGAATCTAGCCTGGAAAAGATGGCACCGGGTGTGCTCTGGTCCCAGAGGGACCCAGGTGATCTGAAGGTGGCCTGGCTGCCTCTCTGATCCAGGGCATAGACTCAGCACCAACACAAAGGCCTGCACGAGGGTGGCTTTGGCCACACATCCTCTCCTCGGGCCTCTGTGAATGGCGCATCAGCCAGGGTAACTGCGTTCCCAGCCCGGCTTCTCTGTGTGCCCGTCACCGGTGCACATCCACCTAGGGATGGGGAGGGGGTGAGAGGAAGCCTTGTGCATGGGCGTGGCCGGCTGTTGTCACTGGCAAAAGCCTTGGGAGTTTTGTTGTTGTTATTGTTGTTTTTAAATGGACAAATCTTTCTGTCCTGTGTGGGAAGACAGTGTAACAGTTAAAAGAAAAGAGATTCTTCACTCTTGTTTCCAAACCCTACATATTCTCTAAAGTTAGATGCCTAGTTTAAATGGCAATGGTTGTTGCAAGACAGGGTCTTACTGCTGACGAAACAAGATGGTGGCCAGCCACACAACAGGGCAATGTGGCAGCACTCCAGACCAAAGCAGCAAGCCCAAAGAAAGAGCCATTTACAAACTGGGGTAGGTGGAGATGAGGCTAATTTTCAAAAAGGGTCACAAAAGACAGCAAATGAACACATGGACAACAAAGCATACCGAGGTCTAAATTGTACACACAGTGCAATTATCAGGCTGTCTATTGCATGTGGATGAAAAACAAAGGCCATATGTTCCCTTCCCCACCCCCATGCTGGACCAGGAAGCCCTTCCTGGTGCTATGAGGAAAAACACCTCACAGATTCCAGTCTTAGAGGAATAAGGTCAGGGAAAAAGGAGGAAAAAAAGCCTTCAAGACATATTAGAAGAAAAAAACACATGCCCCTAGGTCCTTGCCTAAGTCTCCTGGCACCTGAACCTCCTGGCTGGCTAAGCCAAAGAATTGAGTGAAAAGAGCAAAAACAGTGACAAAATGTATTTGAAAAATTAAAAGTGATGATTAAAAAAGAAACTGGCTATGTGGAGCAAACTTGGGCCAGATGAAAGAGGAGAAAATTAAAAATAGAAACTAAAATAAAAATACCCCAGGGGGTGATCACAGAGTGGGCAGCTGAGAGGAAAGCCACAGTCTGCACTTTTTGGGGAGTCTCATCTCTTTTTCTCTCCTGCACTTCACAGCAATCTCATCTATGGGGCCTCGGGCCTTCTTTGGCACATCTCCTGGCATCTGGTCATGCTGACTGCCCATCAGCTTTACCATGCCCCACCTTCCTGCTACAGTATAAGGGCTTTGCTCTTTCTTATTAGTGAATATTATCATTGTATAGATAAATACACTAAAAGTGGCTATATCAGTTTTACATTTCTAAGAGCAATAGATTGACACTCCAATTTCACATTTTTGTCTGGACTTGTAATTTTCTATTTTTGTTTTGTTTTACTTTTAATAGCCATCCTAGGATTTTTTTTTTCCAGTATCAGGAACAGAACTCAAACCTTGCACTTGCCAGGCAAGTGAGGTGCTGCTGAGCTACATCTCTGGCCCCAGCCTAGTTATTTTGAAATGCATCTCATTGTAAGTCCGATTTAATATTTGTGTTTTCCTTTCTTAATTCTGTAATTTCCTAATTGAGCATCTTCATTTGTGAGCATCTTTTCTGGAAAAAAACAAAAAAGATGTCTACTGAAATCTGCTGCCTGTTTTCCTCTTTTTATTTCTTCTGGTTGCATGCAATAAAAGCTATCCTTTAAATGAAATAATGCAAATGTAATATGAGAATCGAATCGTGTGGCAGGTTTTATATTCATGGTACTCCAGGACAGCCACAGAAGCACAGGAAAGACAGGACAGGAAAAGGGCACTGACCAATACTCAGCAAGTGTTCTCAGCCTCAGTTTCTCTCTTCAGTTGCTTCATTCTCTTAGCAAGGTCTCACTTTCCATTTTCAAGCTGTATAATAGGGTGGTATTGCTATTGTTCTTAACCTCTCTTAATTCAAAAACAATTGATCTCTTTATTGTTTTCTCATTTCCCAGGGAAAAGATTCCTTTTTTCCTCTTTCCTCTTCCCTTACTTCTTTTTTTGCTTGAGTCAGTGTGGTGGTTTCCTTCACTGATATAGTCATTGTTCCTTCACTAATATAGATGTTGTTCACATGGTAAATAATTTGGCCATAAGGGTTCTAGGTTTCCAAAATGGTGTCCCTAAGGGCAAGTCACCATCTTTCACACTAGTCCTAGGCAACAATTTCTGGAGGAAAGGCTCTGCCTGAGGCTGGAGATGGAGTACAGTCGACCCCTGAACCTTATGGAGCTACCTTCCTAGACCTCCTGCAAATTGTAAAAAACTCCAAATTTCAGATATGTCAGGAAAGTGCCTATAAATGCCTATTTTTATAGTTGAAACCCTAAATATGCTATGTCTTCCACAGTTTTGTAATTTAATTTAATAAAATACTGTATCAGTAAATCCATAGGAGGTGCAGAGTGTTTTGGCAGCATCTAAAGAATCTTAGGGCTTTAAGAACAGGCCCAGGCCTGTGATACCAGCACTCAGGAGGCAGAGGCAGGAGGACTGCTGAGTTTGAGGCTTCCCTGGGTTACATAGGGAGCTCAGGGCCAGCCTGAACTACAAAGTGAGACCCTGTCTCAAAAGAAAAGAAAAGAAAAGAAAAGAAAAGAAAAGAAAAGAAAAGAAAAGAAAAGAAAACAAAACAAAACAAAACAAAACAAAACAAAACAAAACAACTAAGACTCGCGATCCCCAGCAGCATGCTCTGACGCTAATGCTGGTGTGCTGATATGTCTGCTTAGAAGCCGCTAAAAACACCACCATGGGGGCAGCGTGGGGATATTTTCAGCTTCCGTAAAATTACAGGGGTTTCTAGTTAGGTTCTAGGGAAAAATCTGCTAAGGACTGAAGCCTTGAACTCTGAACCGCAACTTCACCAGAGTATACTGTACTGGGGTTGGTGAGTCTTGTGGAAGGAGTTGTTATTATCAGAAGTGTGCTGGACAATTGTCCTAGGTCAAAAGCCACTGGCCACATTGTATTTGTCCATATTTCCCCATAGCAAAGTTGTGGTAAATAGTAAGAGCTTCTTAAATGTTTATTGAAGGAAATGAATGAATAGATGAGTCAATCTCTGACGCAAAGTGTCTTCCTGTCTGCACAAAAGTCTTCACCCTTTAAGACTAAATGAAAAAGCCAGGGATTTTGCTGTTTAGCTATTTCATGGCCACCTCTCTGTGTACTCTAAAGATACTCCCACAGAAAAGAATGTGACTGAAATACTAAATGCTTTGCTGGCTTGGTTATCTTTCGTCTGGCTTTGTTAGGTCAAGAAAGGTTTAGCAAGTACGGTGTATCCTCATGAAAGATTCCTCAGAAAGTCAGATTGCCTGGGGTGAGTCAAGACTGGGGTCGGGGCTAAAAGGCAACGTTGAGGCTGAGCATTTCCCCGTTACCAGCGCGCACTTGCCTTGAGAGTGATAGCAGCCTCCGGTGACCTTAGCACAGGCTGCACTTAATCCCCAGTGACTCCCTGAAGGCTGGTGATTCAGCGGCAGCCTTTGTGACACCTCTTGCTAAGATCTTTCATTCACGTTCACTGTGTTCAGAGAGATGTGAGACTTTCAAAGACCCTTCCTTATTTCATTCACTCCAGAGAATTATTTTCAAAGGCCCTTCATCATTTCATTTTCACCAGGGAGTTACTGCTTTTGTCACTTGTCAGAGTCTTATGGAAAAAAGAGAAAGACAGCCTGAATGATTTCTGCAGCTCTTTATACCTTCCCAGGGTAACTCCAAATCCGTCAGCCAAGGGTTGGTTCATTCCCTTCTAGGGACACATTGCCTGTGCTCAGTAGATGCCAAGTCATAGGGGAAAAATCATATTCAAATAATTTGTATGTGTGTCTTTGCCTGTATATACACACACACACACACACACACACACACACACATACATATATGTGTCTTCTGTTGGTTTTGATCCTTTGTACAAGGCTACGCAAGAAACAAGGATAAACTTACATCGGGGGCTATGACAATAGAGATAAGTGCTTGTATTCAGTGTAGAGTTTGAATGTAAAGTCAAGTAAAACTTGGAGATGAATCTGATATAAGAAAATGAAGGAATAGGATAAATGAGTTAGGTTTGATGGCTTACTTTGGAGTACATGGAAAATCAGAAATATGTATGTGCAATAGAAATGGATCTCTGTAGAATCAAAGGAGATAGAACCCATCTTGGAAATGTAAGAGAACAAAAACCTTTAAAACTCACTGAGCAGGCCTGATATTTAGCTCAGTGGTTCCAGCACCTGCCTAGCAAGGGAAATGTCCCTGGTTCGATCCGGTAACCATATACAATGCTGGGCGTGGTGACTCACACCCACCAGCAATCAATACCACACACCACAGTGCCGGGCATGGTGGCTCACCCTTGTAATCCCAGCACTCAGGAGGCAGAGGCAGGAGGATTGCTGAGTTCCAGGCTTGCCTGGGCTACATAGTGAGCTCAGGGCCAGCCTGAACTACAAAGCGAGACCCTTTCTCAAAAACAAAACAAAAAAAAACAAAAAACCTCATTGAGATATATATATGAAAAAAAAAAAAGCTTGCAGGAACTGGTGGGGAAATGGTGGATTTGGGAATTTATAAATACTTGCATTTGACAGGTCAGTGGAGTCTTTCAGCAAAGGGATGGGAATCATTCCCAGAGAATTTTGGTTTCTGTCCATTCTGATATAAGGCTACTCTGTAAATCTCATTTCTGATGTAAAAAAATCTTTTTCAAATCTCCACCAAGGAAACTCTTCTTTTTGCCATTAAAAACAATGACTTAATTTTTTACTTCTTGTAAGTTGACACCTGAAACAATCTTGCAGGTACTAAGCCTAACAGGAAAGACCTGAGCGCTAGAATGCTGATGTAGTTTACTAGGAAATGAGTGATTTGAGAACTCCACAACAAAGAGTGGATCTTTGGCTTATGCACTCGATCGGTTCCTGAGGGCTGCTTGAAACTAAGTCAACACAGCTAAGATTTGGGTGTTTACCTGTGTACACGCTACAGACGAGAGGCAGGTGAATCTTCCATTAACCTAATTAACCTGGTCATAATTTGAGAGTCCAGTGGATTGCATTTGAGAGTCCAGTGGATTGCTTTGCAGTTCCTCGTTCTGAAGGGAATTATTTTGTGGAATGGTGCAGTACAGAGAAGGATTCATGAAAGTAAACTGTAAATGCTGTTGGCTCCCCTGAGGATTCTATGACATCAGGTCAACTGTTTCTGGCCTTTCATTTCTTTCCTTATGGAATGTAATTGGAAATCTCTGCTCTGCCTGACTTATAGAAATGTTATGAGCTTTAAATTAAAAAATCGTAGGACCGCTTGACATTTATTATTTACCATGTGCCAGGCATTGTACTAAGTAATGTGATGAAATTTTTGTAAGCCAGACACCGTGTGCAGAACCATTTTACTGTAATTGTTCACAATTCTGAGTCAGTTATTTGGGCTTGACTTAGCTGGATATTATCTCTGTTTTTCTTGCCAGGAATCATGCATAAAGCTACAAATTACTCTCAGCTCTGATGGCCTGAAGGTTCATCTCTCATTTACCTGGTTATTGGTGGTGCTTACTGTTTGATGGTACAGTGGAAATGGAGAGGCCTAGGAGGTCTAAGAAACTCCAAATAGAGATTCATTTATTTTTTCACTTGATCTTCCATCTTCTAATAGATTTCAACCAGGCTTTTGTGCATAAATATTGCAGGCAGGGTTTCTAAGAGGTGAGAACGAAGCTGCAAGACTCCCTGTATTTGAGGCTTGGGAGTCTCACAAATCATTTCCGTGATACTCTTTCAGTCAACGTGAATCATAGGTACAATCTAAACCCAAAGATGGAGAAATAAACCCCATTTTTGATGGGAGAAATGGAAAAGACACATTGTAAATGGGCTGGCATGCCAGATAGAGGGATTATCATAGCCATTAACATTCTATTATACGTGAATATGTAATTTCACTTAGTTTTCATAGTAATTGTGTTATCCTTATTGAACAGATGAAGAAAGAGAAGCACAGGAGGTTGAATAACTTGACCAAAGTTACAGAATCAATGTCTGCACTGGGATATGAACTCTGACAGCTTGAATTTTGAGGTCATGCTCTTTTTTTTTTTTAAATAGCCTTCAAAATGGAACTCACCTTGTGATAGAGATTCCTTATGTCTACCTAAGTTTTCAGGAAGATTTTATAGGATTCCATGTAACTGGAGTAAGCACCTGTAATGGACCCAAAAGGCCAAACCAACAGCTTAGTCACAAAAATTGAGCTTTGGCCACGGAAGGTCCTGTGCCAGTTAACTAAGTAGGTCATAAACAACTAGTTGATCTGTTACCAATTGACTGGTTCATTGACTCGGCTGTAGCTAATTAAGTTGTTTTTTATGCTACACTTCTGTCCCTCACAATATTAGTGGGAGTTCTTAGAACCTGCTTTTCTCATGGGAAGCTGTCCAATGTAAAAATTATTTTTATTTTGCTCAAGTAAACTCTGCTCTACTTAATTGGCCTAAAGAATTTTTAATTTTCCTCTTCTATACAGTTCTTTCTTTGCATCCTATTTCTCATTCCTTGCAGTTTAACTGGGGCCATATAACTGGTTCTGGGTGAAGAGAAGAGCTATTATACATTCTTCATTTTCTTTCCTCTGCTTTTGTGATCTTAAAAATCCAGTGTTGAAATGGTGGATCTGTAACTAGAAGTAGACTGGATTGTACAGAGCTGTTGAAAAGGAAATGGCCCAACTTATAATAGAAACAAAAGAAAATTGTGCTTGTTAACCATCTGACATTTTCAGATTTGTTAATTCAGTGAAGTCAGTTCTCTCCTAATCTGAGTCTCATTGTATTATTTTGCTTATAAAGTAAACCTATAATCATATAAAATTGGAATTGGGCAGAAAGGAATACAGAAAAAAAATTTTAGTCACTCAATCTTATTAGCTAGAGTCCAAAATTATAGACTTCTTGTTGAATACCACTCCAGATGACTATGCATAAAATACACTCACTGTTTATAAAAATAGGTTCACGTTCCCATATTGTATAGGAGCCTACTGTCTTCATTAAATGGTCTAATTTCACAAATTGTTGGTCAAGAAAGAGACCTCGCTAGTACTTCTGTGAAATCTTTAAAAAAGGGAAGTTTGGAGAATATTTATGAGTATCCATTCTATGTCTGAGTACTTGAGCTCAAATTTTCACTACACCATTGACCTTGAGAAAGATATTTGGTCTTATTATTCTTCAATTTCTTCAGCTTGGAAAGCAGGACTGAAGATTAAATTCACAATGAAGTTTATTTCATATTCAGCACATCACCAAGGATGTATTTAATACCAAATCAAGTGCTAGCTATGGTATCCAGAGAATATATTCATGCATTCCACTGAGATGTGCAGAGAAATACACTTTTAAGTAATATGTTATTATGGTTTGAATCTGGATGTTTCCTAAAGCCTCGAGCTGTCTGTCATAGGTGGCCTTTTTCAGAGGTGGCTGAGTTTACAGTGTATGATCCTGGGATTAAGGGTGTGTGGTTACTAAACCTGTACAATGATTGGTTGGTACCTCCCTAGTCCTGGTAGTCTGAATAAAATAGAAGGAGCAGAAAGACATGCTGTTAAGGTCCCATTTTGCTTTTGCTCTCTTCTGCTGCCACCAACTGTGGCTCCTCTGCCATGGGCCACCTTGTCTTGAAGGCAGCTGATTATGGACTGAGGCCACTACAAACTGTGAGCTAAACAAACCTTCTCCTCTTTTGCCTTGGATATAGGGTATTGTGTCTCAGCCACAAGAGGAAAGTAACTAAGATATATGTCCCCCTTCCTTCCTTCCTTCCTTCCTTCCTTCCTTCCTTCCTTCCTTCCTTCCTTCCTTCCTTCCTTCCTTCCTTCCTTCCTTCCTTCCTTCCTTCTTTCCTTCCTTCCTTCTGCGGTACTGGAGATTGAACTTGGAACCTTGTGTGTCCAAGGTTGGTGTGGTACCACTTGAGCTAAATCCCCAGCCTATATGTCCTCCTTGTAGTTCCCCTGCTTGACAGCAGATCTGGCCCAGGGTAGAAGAAACTGTGGTACTCTCTGATTTAAAAGAATGTCAAGGGCTAGAAATAGAGCTCAGTGGCATATCACTGACCTATTATGTACTGAGGCTCTTGGTCTCATCCCCGATTCTGCAATTAATAAATAGGAATCTTAGATAAGACTTTCAAGGAAATATTTGGTCCAAAGGCCATCTTCATGATGGGGCTATTCTTCTCATCCCAGACACTCTGCCATCCCCATGGCTGAAAGTGAGGGAAGAAAGCTTGTGATGTCTCCCTGTGACAAAAGAAGCATATGTCTTGTCTGGCCATGGGACAAGTGCTTTGGTCTTTGCACTCGCATCAATGTCAGGAAGACTAGTTTCATTTGGTCTTGTTTAAAAGTACATGTTTGTAGTATGTACTGTTTACATTTCATGTGGGGAGTTGGTACACAGCTCATTTTTCCATGTCCTTTTCCCCCACTGACCCACTTCTCCTTTGAAGAAGACCTATTTCTCTATTTCCCATTATCTTTCTCTTGTTTTTGCTCTTTATTTATATGTCAGTTTTCTTGTGTAAGAGAAACTGTGCAAAGCTCATCCTTGTGTGTCTTCATGAAGGATGGTATTTATTAACTGCTGCCAGTCAGTGACTTTATGTCACCTCTGATCATTGAAGGTCCTGACATGAACAACTTCTTTCCCCAGTTCAAAGCTTCTGCAGATGTTTCTTGCAGCCTCTCTAGTCCCTCACTAGGGCACGCAGAAACTTTCTGGATTCTTCACACGCTATCCATGGACACAACAAGCAAAAAACACTGGCTTTCCTGCATTTGGCCATCTCATCCACCTTAGGTCTCTGGCAGAAACCCTGCGGGGAAGCTCCATTTCATGATTTCAGATTGGGAGTGGATCAGCACTCTGTCTGTCTGACAGTGTACTCGATTTAAGTGACAGGGTTCCGTCTTCCAGGCCAAAGTCAGTCAAGGTCAGTTAGTTTGCTTTGTTTTCCTTTGTCATCCTGATCTCCGGGAGCTATTATAATACAGGAACTTTTCTCTACAACCCTTATGCCACTAAGCCTCGTGGTTCAACTTTAATGACAGAGCAGTAAAATACCTGCATGCTGAAGAAACTCACGGCTCTTGATAGGAAAGGTGCATGTCAGTTACTAAGTCAGCTATGAATACATACACAGTTAGTAATATTCTCAATATTTCCCTGGTGTAGTACATCACCATCCTATAAGACCAGCTTATTTCTTTCCCAGTGTCCTTCCCTCTTCTCATAGATTCCTATTGCCTTCCAGCTTCTGGATTTTCTAGCTCTTTTGCTTGTTAAAAAAAAAAAACACAAACAAAAAAAACCCAAGAACACAGCTGGAAGACAACGCACCTGCTGTTTGCCTGGAACACAGGAAGTGAACATCATACCAGATGAGCTCAGCAGCACCCACACAGGTGGCCCCGGACACAGACCAGCCATGAGTCCTCTGGCAGCTGCACACTGTGCACCCCTGGAATGGCTGCTGTGCTTGAAAATAACACATTTAAAATATTTTTCATTACCTTTTATAGTGCACAGGTACAAAATTAATTCTGGGTCTTTCTATTAACTACAAAGTGTTCAGAAATATCTTTCTCCAATTATCCTTAGTACACAGAGCCTAACAATGGCTAATGGATGTTCATGTCAGTGACAACTACATAATCAGTGCTGCCAGTCAGCAGAGCCAACCTTCCATAGATCGAATAAAGACTCTGTCTGAGTGACCAGGTGTCACTAGGCCTGTCCTAATATGGACTAACATTGAAATACTCTTTGGTCATCTATTTCTTTAAATTAGACATCACACTGATATCCTTGTTTGAGATAGGTTTACCAGGTCATGTAAGAGTTCCTTTCTATCAATGGGAAGAAATCTTGGGTTTCTGCAAATCTGGAAGAAAGAAGATTCATACAAAAGGGGAGAGAGTTAACAAAACAGGTGTGCAGCCAACCAAAAGAAACTTTCCTGCTGACTGGGGGAGGAGGAGTGGTCTTTGGAAGAGATGTCATTAGATTGGGAATAGGCCAAAAGTTGATAGAGGCTGTGTCATTGGGATGCTTCACAATATGCTTTTTCTGTTGGAGTGGGCCAGCATTAAATCACAAAGACAGAGTGATGCAAAAAGCAAACACCCAGTACCTGGATTCTTGGGGATCAGTTATAACTCGTAGAGCTGAGAGGGCACCTTGGCTTTTCCTCCTAGCCGTAGGCTCTCAATCTTTGGAAAATGCCCTAGCACAGAGGTAGATGCAGGAATATATTCGAGAAGATCTCTGCAGGGGTCATGCCAGCTATGCCACTGCAACAGCCGTCAGCTGGGCTGTGATGCTGTCTCCTTCATAGTTTTTGGTAGGCTGTCTTTGGCCCCTGCTTTCAATTACAGTCAGGGATTCTCAGTCAAGAGCCATCAAGGCAGATAGTTTAAGGAGGAGCTAAGAATAAACAGCAAGAAAGATCATGGTTCAAAGGGTTGAAGAGAGTTCCTTACTTAGGAAGAGTCATTATCAGAAAGAAGCCTGGTAGCATCACACCTGCAGAACTGAAGCAGGTATAGAAGAGGGAGAGCAGGTACTTCAGTTATGGAGTGAATTATCACAACTGGCTGTTAGTGATGGAATGCTAAATGAACCCTTTGAAAGTAAACAAAAAAAGAGAATGTCTTACCATACTCACAGTGGTATACACTAAATAGTACCAGTATGTACTGGTTCTAAAATGGTAGCCATAGAAACCCTGCTTCTTGTATGATACTAGTGGTATCTTACAAGTACTGTCTGTATACCAGTTGTTTTTATTTTCTATAATGGGGGGTAAACTTTAGAGAAAGAAGTACACAGATAAGTGTATCAGAGGGAGGGACCCACAGCATAAAGGAAGGAAAAAGGAAAGTCCCAATGAAGCAGCCTCAGTTTATGATATAGAATCAGAGCTGTCAGCCCCACAGGAGAGAAAATGGCAGCCAGCTGACAGGACACGGATGTCTGCGTCGTGTGTACCATGCATGAGTGATGCTCTGTGGGCCCGGAGAGATGGCCTTGGGTAACAGCCATGACCAAATTTGGAAACTGAAGTGCAGAGTACACTCTTAGACATTTCTCTAATTAGGTTATGTTCATTAAGTGATTGCAGAGTATAGTTAAGTTCTGGAACTTCAACAAATTGCACTCTCCTAAATCTCCTTTAAGAAGTCTAGCTAGGGGTTAGGAGTGTCTCTCATTCCCGGAGGCCTTGGGCCTGGCCCACACATGGACAAGTCAGTGGAACTAGTCTCTGCTGGTCTTCTCCTCCAGAGAAAGAAGAGGCAGGGTTGGCTAGCGAAGAGGGTGAAAGGGAAAAAAAATCTGTGTCATCCTCAACCATAGTTTTCACTGCTGACCTCTGTTGGAGTCAAATATAAATTGCTTCTTCATAGTGCAGCTTAGTGTTCTGGTTTAAACCAAATTTGGTGTAATAGACAATTTACAGGGCAGCTATTGTGGACTTAGCCTTGGACTCTGTGGAAAACTAAATGGTATAAGAAACTGTAAGAAGCAAAAATATTCCAGAGGAGGTCAACAAAAACAAGTAAATAAAAGGAGTTGGTAAACGAATGAATAATTCTTTGGCAATGAACTGCAAGGGAATTGAGAGCACAGAGGTCCTGCCTATAAATGGGATGAGAAAGTTCTGGAAAGAACTTGCTATTGGGAACACAGACTTTTGGACACCAATAGAGGAGATGGAGAGAGCAGAGTAATCTTAGTAGGACTATTGCAGAAAAACTATTAAGAACCCTATTTGGTAAAGGCAAATCAATAGGCATGAATCCCTCACTAGAATAAATTCCTACAAGGGCTGGTATATCTTAGGCCTCCTGCTACCCACACATTTGACAAATCTGAGTGCTAAGGACAAGCAATGAGTGATGCAGACAGGACCTCTGCCTTCAGGCAGTGTGGTTTACAACCTTGTGGCACAGATAAGTGAATAAATAATGCTAAAGAAACAGTAAAATTGATAAGGGCAATGCTGATTCTCACTAAATGCCAGGCATTAGTTACAGCCTACTTTTTCCGGGAAGTAGAGAAGAAAAACTTCACATTTTTACATTTTTTTTTTTAATGCACGAAATTCAGCTAAATGGACTGTATGGAACTAGTATGCCCATGTACGCACACGCACGCACCTCACAAACTTGCAGATGACATTGTCTGTAAAGATTATTTGCCTCCATTAAGTTAATGAGCCCATCAGTCAGACCCCTCCCCCATTATTTTAGAGCTGTTTTCCACATCACACACCAACTGAAAATACCTGCTTGGCTCAGTAGGATAAAGGGAGAAAACTGTGCAGTAGAAGGAACACCCCAGGAAGTTCCACCTGAGGGCCCAACAGACCAGTATTTCAGAGCATCTTTAATTCATCTGCCTCATTCACTGGAAAGTCAGACTTTCTCTAGTCAGCTTTGGCAAAAATGCTATAATCCTCATCTTTCCCTCAGACTTGCCTCTCAAGTGTCACCATTGCTCTCCACCTTTCTAGTTCGTCTTGTCCACTCAGCATCCATTAGACCCGTCAGCAAGTCCTCAGCGTTTACAAGGCCCAGCTCCTTCCCACTTCCTTGGTTAGCACTCGGGTCCACATTTGCCCTCTCCCGGCTTACTTACAACCCTTCGTTTGGTTCCATTTCCTCCTGTTCTTCTGCAGCCCTTATCAGAACGGCTGTGGGAAGGGTGCTAATTCCCCAGGGGTTTCCTGTGGCACTTAAAGCTCTTCTCCCAGTGGCCTGGGAGCAGACTGTGCCGGAAATGGCCGACCTGGTCTCGTCCATCTGCCGCCTCCTCCCTCTTCCTCTCTGACCTCGTGTTTGACCTTCTCCCACGTACTCATCCTCTCAGGCCGCACCGGGCCGCTCACTTTCCCTTGCACACGCCAGGCACATTCCTGCCTCAGAGAATGCATTTGCTGTACCGTCTGCCTGCCGTGCTCAGAGAGCGCCATGGCTCTCTCTTATCTGCCTCAGGTTAAACGCTGCCCTCCTAGTGGGGCCATCTTGGATAATACTGTTTGCAGCTGACTCCCTCCTCCCTACTGGACCCCTGTCGGAGCCTGTCCCATCCCTCCAGTGGCCAGCCTTTATTACTATCTAACATTAATACCGCGTCTTTTACTTGCTTATTTTGCTTGCTGTCTGACTCCTTTATTTGAATGGTAAAGAGCAGTGATTTATTTTTCAGTTGTGTTCATGTGGATACTTGATATTCTATGAAAGTGAAATTACCTGTCTACATAAAAACTATTCAGACCAAAGACAGGACGCGTTCATAAGGTCAACATGGTGACAATCCTGAAATATGATAGCATTAAAACTTTGCTTATAGATGATGTAATAATTTGATCTGATCATTTCTTGCTCAATTCTAATAAGATAATGAACCGTGGCCAGAAGTGCTGTTGAAGGACAGTAAGGAGGGCCAGGGCTCTAGGAGGAGGGGACCGCTGTTTTAATTGGGGAGATCATTTATTGGAGGCTGGAGAGAAGGGAGGAAACGGCACTGGAGGAAGCATCCCGAGGAGAGGGAAGGGGCCGGAGTTGGAATAAACTTCATGTTTTTGGGTGGTTGGAAAGATAATGTGACGGGTGCAGAGTAAACATGCTAGAGGGATGCAGCGGATGCCATGAGAAGTGGAGGGAGGGGCTTGAGGGTGCGGAGACTCTGCTGAGGAAGGAGTGAGGTGGCAGTGGCCTCGGGAGCCGCCGGGTGTTCTGAGCGTGAGATCACCTCGGTGGCTTTGTTATGTGAAACCCAGCTGTAGCTGTGCTGGGGAAGCAGGCAGCGGGAGTGAAGGCCAGCTAGGCTGCTGCGGGGGGATAAGCCGGGAAACTGGCCACGGTGCCAGGGAGGATGTAGGTGATGAGGAGCCGTTCGACCCAGGACTTACTTATTTTACCATTTGATTTTGGGATAATTTCAATCTTACAGACCAGTTGCGGTAAAAGAAAAAGAACTCTGCCGGGCGTGGTGGCTCACGCCTGTAATCCCAGCACTCGGGAGGCAGAGACAGGCAGATTGCTGAGTTCGAAGCTTGCCTGGGCTACATAGTGAGCTCAGAGCCAGCCCGAACTACAAAGCGAGACCCTGTCTCAATAAATAAATAAATAAATAAATAAATAAATAAATAAATAAAAGAAAAAGAACTCTAATGTGAATTTTATTCAGTGTCAGTAATGTTTCAAGCCTGGCCACATTTTCTTATGGTCTCCTGGGTTCTGTCTCTTACCTTTACCATCTTCACCGGTTTATTGCTTTTCATAAGTGTGTTTGGGTAACGCACATATGTTTTTATAAATCTACATCTATTGGAAATTTATGTTGAAGTCTCTATTTTTCTTTTTTAGACAGGGTCTCACTTTGTAGTTCAGGCTGGCCCTGAGCTCACTATGTAGGCCAGGCAAGAATCGAACTCAGCAGTCCTCCTGCCTCTGCCTCCTGAGTGCTGAGATGACAGGTGTGAGCCACCGCACCCAGTTTGTGTTTTAGTTTTGATCAGTATTTGTTAAAATTATACAAGTCATGTCCATGATTCCTGTTCAAAACATGAACAGATTTGACCATGAGGCAGAGAAATTTGTTCCATGACAAAAGCAACAGGGTTCGTCAATTTCCTTGGAGTTTCACCATCCATCTTTAGAACCCAGTTTTTTTTTTTTGAGACAGGGTCTCGCGTTGTAGTTCAGGCTGGCCCTGAGCTCACTATGGTGCCCAGGCAAGCCTCGAACTCAGCAATCCTCCTGTCTCTGCCTCCCGAGTGCTGGGATGACAGGCGGGAGCCACCACGCCCGGCTTTAGAACCCAGTTTTTTAAGGAATGCTATCCCAGGTGATGAAAATTGGGTCTGGGATTAGGATCCTGACAGTGAGTCTCAGAATTTTCTGCAGGACACACATCTGCGGGTCACCACCCCTTCTACACTTATCTCTTTTCCCTACAAGCAATGATTCTACAGGCCTCTCCCCTCCAGCCTCTCACTTTCCAGCCTGTTTCCTCTGGCCAATACTGTACACTACCAAGGCCCAGAACTATTTTTAATATTTCAGCACTCTGGCAGAGAGCTTTCTTCTGGGTGACTTTCATCTGTTTTCAATGTAATCTCACTGTTTTCCTTTGTCTCTTTTCAACACAGTATCTAACAATTTTCCTCCTTTAACATTCTGTCCTCAAAGGTTAGTGGCGGAGGGAGCTCTCTGATAATTTTGTTTTATATACTTTCTTACAAGAATTTAAACTTATTTTAGTTGCGAGCATGGGTCACATGTGAGTTTATTAGCACTACTTATAGACACTGGTTTTTCAAAGAGATTGCTTTGGTCTGAGTCCAGGTTTTTTCCATAGTTTAGCAACAGTGTTAATAAGAGTGGGGCCTTTAAGAGGTAAGTCCCCGAACGGCAGCGGGTGTCCCAGTGACTTAGCAGCAAAGCCCCTTGTCAGATGCCGGAGCTTTAATATTATACTTTCCTTCTCCAAAATTAGGAGGAAAAAAGTCCCTGTTCTTAATAGTTATCCAGGCTCAAGTACTGTTATAACAGCACAAAACACTAGAGATTGATTTGATTTTATTTATTTTTAGATTTCTTTGAGACAGAGTCTGGTCATTTAGCCCAGGCTGGCCCCAAACTTAATGGCAGTCTTCCTGTGTCAGCCTTCTGATTGCTGGAAATAGTCATCAGCCACCAAATCTGGTTCTGAGTTCCTTTTAGAGAAACACTTCTTATAATCCTTAAACCAAGTTATGCTTTGTTTACAAAACTGTTATCCATTTACATCTACTTCAGAATTAATATCTTTGAAAGGCTTGAATACTGTCCTGATAAATGTAGGAACAGAGAAAAGCAGAAACAATTAAAGTCACATGTAAGCCTGCCTCCCTGGTAGAAAACAACTACTACCTGGGTCATTTGCAAGAGTACTTGGACCTAATTTGCTATAAGCCAGCAGCTGTGGTTGTATCTTCAGCTTTACAGTGCTTCCTATGACCAAAAATGCACTGAATTGTCCCCAGATTCCAAACACTCAGCCAACAGTGGCAAGGCAGAGCCACCAAAACCACACACCTGACTGCCATCACTTGTGCAGTGATGCTGCATTGGCCAGCACAGCCACTTTGTTTCCTGCCGGGATATGCCAGGAACACATATGGGAGTCCAATGGAGCCTGTTCCCTGTCGGCAGAGTCATCCCAGAGAAACAGAGAGAAAGGAATCATGCTAGCTGAACAGCTAGCAGGAAACACATTTATAGTCAATAGCAAGGAAAAGTATTGTGGACCCATTAAAATAGTGTGTATTGAAATAAAGTATGTCTGAAACTTTAGGAAAAAGTAACCACTATTGGTAGTTGGGTCTATAGTATTCTAGGTTTTTTTTTTTTTTACATGAGTTTACAAATCCAGATTTTAAAAAATCAGATCATCATAAGGTCAGAGGACAAACTCTTCAGCTGTTACTTATTAAAAACATAATTTGGGTTTTCAGCTGAGGGAATTAGGGACTGAAAAGCTGCTTTTGAAAAAAAGACAGGTTGCTTTTGTTATGATCTTTTTCACTTGGGCCTACATTTGCCCCGTGCATAACTAGAAATGGAACACAGCTTGACCTTCATTTTATATCTGTCTCCTTTATTTATTTATGTATGTATGTATGTATGTATGTATGTATGTATGTATGTATGTCTGTCTCCTTTATTACATTAAATATGGAGTCGGATTCTTGCTCAGTTCTGGCAATGTGTGTCTGAAAACTGGCCAAACAGGGCTAAGTACCTGTCAACCTCCATAATCCATCTCCCCTCCCTGTGGATAAGCCCATCAAGATAAGATTTACAGGGACATTTGACTATCCGTGGGGTCACAGAGGGCTCCAGTTATTGCCCTAACCTAAACCCGACAGCACCTTGGGTTCCCACGGAGCCTCTATCACCCTGGGACTGGTCCAGACCAAAGCCCGGGGTTTTACGTGCTGCCCAGATTGCCGCTCAGGGTCTGAGGTCTTCTGAGATACCTCACAGACCCGAGCTGAGATAATGGACACGAAGGCCCCGTCTGCCCCAACAAATCACAACAGCTGCTCTCAGTCCTGTGTTAACAGCCCGGTCCGATTCCCCCCTCAGGTCCCTGCCCGCCTCAGCTTCTCAAGCTGACGTTCCTCTCACTTTCAAACTCTACCCCATCTGCTTATGCTCCTCTCTGGTGACTCCTGAAACGCTTTTCTGTGATATAACAAGAATCTGCTTGAGCTGAGTTCATGAGTTCATGCCTGAGCTTGCTGCCCATGCATAGGGCGGCTTGGAGAAGCTTCCTCAGACCCCATCTGATGACGTAGCCATAGTGTTCCTAACCGAACATTTTAGCACCCGAAAAGCCTTGTTCACAAGTGCTAATGAAAAACCCAAATCGGTGTGCAGGCCCATACCCCTGTATAGTCAAATAAGGATCTAAGAGATTTGGATGAATCTTTACCTCTAACAAGATCTGTAGGTAATTAACATGATCACCTTCATCTACAACTCTTTCTCGATGATGTCACGGTAGTTAAAAACAAAATTGATTACACATTTGTTGCACCTTTCAGGTTAAACTGTCCCGACTGAACTAATTTAAGGCAACATGGTAAGCTTCTCTTTAGGTTTTAACCAGACAGATTCAATATGACTCTGTAGTATTTTAGAGCAAATCTCCCTAACTTGATTGCATTTGACATTTTGGCCAGAATGAAAAACTAAGCCGTGTGCCTTGGGGCAGAGCTGCAGAACTACGGCGTGCTTCTTGAGTTTCGTGTGAGACGAGGAAGCAGTCCTGGAAATCAGAGTACCTGTGCCCACACAGCTGGGAGTGGGTGGGCGAGCTAAAACCCCGAGTTTGCCCCTCCTCTCGCCCCGTGTCAGGCGGGAGGCACGTTGCTGCTGTGCTCCTGCCGCGTTCTCCGGGCGATTTCAGAAAGCAGCCTCTGGATATGGGTCTAAGGTACAAGTCGTCTAATTTCCTTTGCAATGATGAGAGTTGTTTTGGGAACTAGAGTCAGACTATTTCTAATCTCAGTTTCCCGCAGTCTAGGAGGCTTAGTCAAGAGGAATGAAAACATGGAGTCCAACCTCAACTCAGTGACTTAGGGAGAGCTCTTCTCTAAA